>JAMKCH010043077.1:0-12677 GCA_023653785.1 Ophioderma brevispina
TATTCATATCCATTTTGAAAAATAAAAAAAGTAAAAAAAATCATTATGTTCATTTCATATATTTAGGATTTAGTATATACAAAATTGGTCCAATTACGTTTGTACCATGCAGTACTAGGGGAAATGCAAGAGATTTTTTCTACTGGGCCTGGGTGAAACATGCTTCGATCTTACTAAAACTTCAGTTTACAATACATATACCCCAGGAAAGTTCTCCAGAGTTCCAAGGTGGAATCCGAGAAAAAAAAAATTTTCGTCCCCACCCAATGGCAAGTCTTTCTTTCCCACAGGCAACTCTCTTTAACTCCTAGAGACTGTTTCAAGAGGTTGGACTTTGCTTAAGAAACTCTCTCTGATTTAAGGCGGTTGGCCGCAGGTATTCTGTCCAGAATAGGTGCTTCATCATTGGATACTTGGCAGCTACGCTCTTGCATCTCGCTACGCTACGCTGGATGTCTGGTGGAGCACTTCCTGCAGGATGTGACAAGTTTTCCTTGGTGTTGACTGAGGCAAATCCTGTGATAAGCGGCAGGAGGAGGCATTAACACCTGGCTCAAGCTTCTTGGCAATGGGTTGATCTTTCCCTACAGGGCAGCAACTCTGCACATGATTAGCACAGGACAAGTGCGTCGATCTTTGGGTAAGTGGGCGAGCACCCCATCTGCTGCCAGTGAGTTTGTTCAAGATGTTTTATTGCGTGAACACTTTAACTCTTCTCCTTCTCGATGTGGGTTTTTATAAGAGAAGAGTGCGGTCCAAGGTGACTCCCTAGGTATACAGGGTTATCACAGTGCTCAAGGGGCACTCTAGACCGGTACTTTAAGCGACGTTTGTCTTCTTTCCTATGGTTACGTAGATGGAAAGCACATGTGTCTTAGATGATTTGCACGTAGGTGGTTTTCCTCATAAGAAGGAGTGAGTTTTCATCCAAAGCTTTGAGAGGCCTCTCTTCAACACTGTGAAGTCGGCATCTCGAGCGCTAATTCCAATATCGTCTCATATAAAACGCCAGGTTCCTGCCCTCCTAGGTTGGTCGTTGGTAAATATGTTGAACAGGAGAGGTGCAAGCACCTCCTGTGGGTAGACCATTCTTGCGCCTACGCCATCGCGTCTTCTTCGCTCCTAGCTGAACAAAGAACATCCTGTTAGCCAGCAAGGCCCACGGAAGAAGCTCAGTAAAGCAGATTTCCTTGGTAATATCCAGGATCTTATGGAGTAGGCATCTGTGATTAACAGTGGTGTATGCTTCTGAGAGGTCGAATGAACACACTCCGGTTACCATAACCCTTCTCGAAACCCTCCTCAATGTTTTGAGTGTAGGTTGAGTAACTTGGCTTGGTTGTTGATTTGCCTGGCCGGAAACCTGCTTGTTCTGGGAATGAAGGTGTTGTCTATCCGGTGCGATACGATTGAAGCCGGAGGCGTTCAAAGAGCTGGTAGGTGTGGCTAAGGAGTGATATAGGTCTTTTTGGGATTGGATGGATCTTCCCATGCTTTAGGAGTGCCATCGCCTTGAATGCTGTCATATGGACAGCAATGAGTAAAATACCCAATTTTGTTGTTCTTAGGTTGCTTTCAGTTTAGCACTTGTAGTATAATTAACCACACTGCATAAGGGTTGGCACTCTGTAGTGGCATAACGGGGGGGGGGGGGGGGGGGGGGGGTCCTAGGGACCCCCTAATATATATAAAGGATGTCTAGATGAAATCCACTACGTGTTAGAAGGCTTTAGACATCAACAATAAAATAAAAACTGAAGAAATTTGTTCAATAAGAATTAAGGGGCAAAACATATTGATTTTAAATTTTGCGAATTTTTGCGTCAAATGGTGCGAAAAAGACACGAATTGTGTTTCGGCATTTCTACGGGCTTGCATTCGCCTAACTTGTGCTGATTGCTTTAAAATTGGTGAAGAATGAACTATACTTACCATATAAAGCACAAACTAAATGTCTCATTCCATTTTATATTTTTTAGGGTTCTTGTATAATTTACCATAGGTTCCTACAAGTAACCGCTACATGATGTCTCTAAAATATTATGGCTCCAATGGCCTACTTACTTTCAGATTTTTTTTAATTAATTATTTGCACTGTTTATGTCACTAGGTGAAATATGCAGTATGAAAATCAGAATCACATTACTCTAATAAGATTTTCATTTTTGGTCACATGTGCACTCTCCGTTAGTGTATAAGGGGGGGGGGGGGCTCCTTAGGGACCCAGGCTAATTAACGCAAAAATAACGCGAATGGATTTGAATTTTTTTTTGCACCAATGCCAGCGCAACTAAAGTTTAGACAAATACAAAAAATATAAACCAAATATATTGCGCGTGAAAAATCGCCGGCTGAAAAACTAAAATTGGGTACCAAGGGAACCCCCCCAGTTATGCAGTTAAGTGTTAAGATACAACCTGTTACAGACATGCACAAATCTGATTTTTGATGTTTTTTTTTTTTGTTATTTTTGGATTTATACCAATTAGACATGCTGATAAACACAAAACTTTTGAAAAAGTAAATTTTTTGAAAAATACGAAAATACACAAAATAAGTGACATATGTCAAAAAATTGTCTTATAAGTCTTGACATGCTCTCTCACATAAAAGTTGAGTGTGCAGTGTGTGTTTTGTTAATAAAAGTATGGTTTAATACCAATTTAGCAAAATGTCCAAACAAAGGTGAAATTTTCTAAAATGCATAAAAATAATAAAACTACCGGTACAATCAAATGACCGAGTAATTTCCAAAAACCTAATACTCTCTTTTTTAGCCTAGGGCCAATATACCTGGGGGGCCGAGATTTTGAAAACAGGGACAAATACAGGAACATAAATTGAATGGACAAGGCAGCGAGCGATTTGCTAATCCGCAAACATGGAAAAAAATCGTCAAAATCATATTTTTGTATTTTGATACTGGCATGGATATGCAAACATAACCTGCAAGTGATTGGCTTGATCTGTGTAGTAAAGAACAGGCAGTGATTTTAACCTGATGCTTTAATTTCTATACATGCTTTCAAAATGCCGACTTCAGATCTAAAAAGCCTTTCCCCGTGAATCCATATTTTAAGGCATGATATTGTGCACCTGTTTCAAACAGTTTGACCTCAAAACAAACATCATTGATCTTTTGTTTATTCTGTACTGGTGTAAACCACAAGCAGCTGTTTTTGTGTAGATTTTGAGATGGCACTGCTGTATTCTATTTTGGAGAGACTTATAAAAAAAATCATTTTTTTTGACTATTTGGTGGTTTGTTTCTCCATTAAAGCAGTAATTCTCATCGCATTAAATCAATTTATTTTTGACTTGGGAGGGGTCCATGTCTCGGGGACCAGTGTGCCATTTAGAAAACCTAAAATTGGTTAAATGTAATGCCTAATTCAAATGAGCAAAAAATGTGTGGGCAAGCGCCCAGAAAATCACATTTTTAAACAATACATGCATGGGCATCAACACTGGAGAAGGGAGGATGATCGTATGGACGATCCTCCTCATCAAAGTTAAAACTGTAATTTTTGAAAAATTACATTTAACATTTAGACCTAAATCATTAAATGATAATTCAAAGTACCACACAATTTGAACTAATTGCTTTAAATAAAGGGTGAGAGCCGAGACATGTCGCACATATATAGTGTCTGGAGATTGTTGAGCGTGCTAGTCAGAACTGAGTATCTGTTGTGATTATCATATTTTCAATTTGTTCAAAGCTGAAAGGTAAAATTTGAAAATAAATTTTGGTAGATTTATATCTTATAAAGGAATGTTTTCCATCATCATCCAAGGGGCGGATCCTGATTTGAAAAACGTCAAATTATACCCGGGGAGCGGAGGCTGAAACTTGGTCAAATGGGGCAAGATTTGCAGAATTACGTGGAGGCGAATGCCCCCTCCGCCCCCATCAAATCATCATCATCATCTCATCATCATCATCATCATCAACCTCAACATCACAATCATCGGCGACATCATCGATGTATCATCATCAACATCACTCACACATCAACATCACAACAACTCCCTAGTAATGTTTTCATTCACGTACAACTTATACAAAATTCTTTCAGTGTATAGCCAGCCTATAAAGACACTCTTCATCACTTCACACACTACATAGTACTTGTATTAGGGTAATACCCCATACCAACTGCATACCACACAATCCCACAGAGTGTGAAAATGGACACACATCTCACCAAAACAATCACATTTTACGCGGATTTGACGTTGGTCCACTGTGGTGGGCCTACACTCCGCACACACTTACAGTTTTTGTTGAACTAGAGCCATCAAGATTCGTACATGATATTTATTTTCTATGTGAAAATATGCCCATGTAATTTCCCAATTATGGGCCGCACATAGAATACCTCACTAATTACCCTGAACTGATCATTTAGAGATAACTGATTGCCCGGTTTAACCAATCGGTCAAAAAGCTGAAATTGAGAGAGTTTGATGTTTATATTTAAATTTAAAATTTATGGGAAAACTGGGAATTTTTATTTAAAACTCGGGGCCTCACTGGAACTGAAAATGCATGCAGAAAATGAGGCCTAAGTTGGATGGGATGACGTAGCAGAAAAGGGTTTCTTTAGTGCCACATACCCATAACGTTCAGGGTAAGTATATACCCCCCAGCCCCCGTTAAAACTGTTCCAAAAGGAGACTGTAGCCAGCTCTGCCTTCTATCCACTATGATGCTGCATAGTGTTTTACTTAAATTTTGGGTCCCATGGAAAAAAGAAGAGGAAAGAGAGAACAAGAAAAAGAAATATGGATGAAGATAGCGGGAACGGCGATCGCATCGACCTGAAAAATTGAAGCGTAAAAATCTGGACACTTCTGAGTCTTGACCCCCCCCCTACTCCCCCTATACCCCCTGCCCCGAACCCTACCCTCCCTGCTAAGTTGGCAAATGTTATGCAAAAGTTACACAAAGTTGTGTCAAAAATTGCAAAAAGTTAAGGCAAATTTCAAAGGGTGCAAAATTTATGCAGCTGGCGCAAGTTACAAACAAGTTTGCACAAGGTTGCAAAGTTCGCAGATTACGAAAAGTAGCATCAAGATAGGCAAAATTGCGCAAAGTTGTCATAAAGATATCAAAGTTTGCAATGGTTATTCCAAGGTGTACAAAGTTACATAAAGTTACACAAAGTTGCGGAATGTTTGGCCAAAGTGCGTAAAGTTATGCCAATTTGCAAAAATTTATGCAAAGTGCACAAATTTACATAAAGTTACGCAAAGTTGCGGAATGTTTTTGCAAGTTTCATAAAGTTAGCAAATGGCGGAATGGGTTGTACAGTTACATAAGTTACGCAGAAGTTGCGGAATGTTTTTGCAGTTGCGTAAAGTTATGCAGTCAAAAGTTTTCTCAAGGTTCCGCCAGTTGCGGAAGGTTGGCAAAGTTTTACGAAAATTGTTAGATATTAAATGAGGTTTACGCCAACATCTTTGTGTACCTTGTGCAACTTTCTGAAACTTTCTGCAACTTTCAAAAACACTGCCAATATTGTGAAAACTCTTTGGAAATCTTCCAAAGTGACATGGGGCCTTATAAACACGGCTGTTTGCTAGTATAGTCGAGTAAGTTGACGGGTATCGCGTGATTTTGTAACTTGCAAATCCAGCTTACCTTTACTACGCTAGTAACTACGCTGCATTTATTACTACTTACTCGGCACATACTCTTAAGTGACCAGGGAGTACATCCAAGATGGACCGCCTATCATGGACACCAAGTTGAATTGGCGTAGCCCCTCCAGAGCATTTAAAGCATGACGATCGTGTTTTAAGGTACCATGTACCGTTTGGCTACGACGAATCCTGCACTATCACAAAAGATTTCAATGGTTTTTGTTTAATAAAAACGCACAATGGCTCTGAATCTGTTAATCCAAAAAGGAGAAACAAATTAATCAGATTTAATGCATGCCTATAACAGAATAAGACATCCTACATACCCTCCACTGATACGACTAAAGCAGACTAATACCGGCAAAATCGTATATTTAGTCATTACTTGTCTCCTACTGTCCAAACACTTATTACAACACGTACTTGAATGGCATTGTTTTATCTCTTTGAAAACCTGCCATTTTTCCTTTTCTGTCAATCTTGCGTTTAAAATAACTTTGATAATTCTACAGACTTATCCTTCACTGATTTTTCATTCACCGTTTTTTTAAGCAAAACAAAAAAACAACTTTTGGGACTGAAACTCAGCTTTTCCGAGATGCAGACCGGTTTAAGAAAACCTTTTCATGTGTAGTTTCGTGTCCATCACCTTTTTTTAATTTTCCATTTTTCATTTTCATTTGCAAGGTGATTGGTCTGAATAAACAAATGACTTTTAGCCTATTTTCCCAATATCTAAGAGCACGCTTGCATGTGACCCACTTATACTTTTTTTATTCCTGGTTACCCAAGGAATAATTCGAGCTATATTTCATTAGAATTGTAGAGTCATTTCAAACAGTTGACCTCCCCACATTAGTTTACCCCTTCTCCTGGGGCCACACGCAGCAACAGGTCTCCGGCAGACATTCTGTTTTCAAATGTGATATTTGTCTCTGAATTTTCCCGTATTCAATTATTGGTATCTCGTTCGTTTTGATCCAAACCTTCTGGGCTGGCCGGTCTAGTAGATCCCCACTTCTTTTGTATGTCACTGTCTTATAAATTCCAAAGATCTTCATAGGTTTATGTGTGTTGCATAAGCTTCATAATCAAATATAATGAAGCAAGACTTGTGTTACCATTATGAATGGCAAGGACACTTCTTCCTTATCAGCCAATAAAGGCACAAAACAATAGGGTAAATTTTTTGCCACTGAAGTTTTTTTTTATATAAAAAATGTAACTATTTTTTACCAGAGAGAGTAAAATATACCTGTACGAAAGCTTGTTATAAAATCAATGTTTTCTCAATCCGCGACCACAACGGTGCTTTGAAATATAATATATTGTTGTTTTCAGTATAAATACCTGATAAGGGAATTCCTACTTGGTAACGCAGCGCGTGCTTTGGCGCCTTTTTGTCAAATGAGGGAAGGCCAACCTGCTTTTTAACGATTGGTTTAAATTCTAAATGTTATTTTTGGGTTATGGGTTTTTCTGTAAACTGTGAACTAACCTACATACATTTTTTGTCACTGGCCAGAACTACTCAATTAAAGCAGCCGTCTGTTTTTTAGTCGCTAAGGCTACAGGTTTCTTAAAAAACTGCCATCCTTGTCATTTAGGCTGAGTCCAGGGAAAAAGTACTGATTTGGATCAAAGGATGTAAAAGTCAGACGTTTGGTCTCGATTGACGTGGCTATCCTAGAACTGTAACTTAGTACATCACAAGAATGTTTTTAGCCTTTTCCAAAAAACACATCATTTAGTAATAACATTCTTGTTAAACAGAAACTTTCTAACTCAAGGTACTGACCTCATTAAGATTGAGCTCAAACCACCGTACAAAATCGTTTGTACACAAATTTCACATGTACCCGTAATGTGGTTCGCTTTGTCCCTTATTTCTTCTTAATAATCGTAAGCTTTACTTGGAAGTTGAACTGAAACCAGAGACATTTGCATGGACCACCGTATGTAAATTTTTAAGAAGGCCTTTTATTCCATGTTGTGTGGTAGATATGGGTTTTGTGTTGTCGAAATAATGATTATTTACACTGAATGCATATAGGTGTAGTATATATATTTTGAATTTGTGTATTTTGGATGTACAGACTGCCCCCCCCAAAAAAAATATCAATTTAAGATTATTTTTTTGTATAGAACTTAAGGTCATCTCATCTCAATTAGACGTCAACTGATTTTTGTTCAGATATGTTCCAGCTTTCATAAGAATTTTAAGTTTGTGAATGGTGGAGTTTGGCCCAGTATCTGATACAAATTGAAAGCCTTTTGTGGCCCATTATCTGAGACAATTGAAAAGCCGGTTTGTCCATTTTCTGCTATCCCGATATCAACACAGTTGTCACTGAAAATCAACTTCAAGACATTCTTTGTTTTTTAAAGACGGCGTTACTCAGACGGCGTTATTGTGATATAATGTAATTTATAATTTTATAATGTTACAATTGCCCATTAAAAAACAAGTAGCACTGGGAAATTCAACTCCGAACTTTCTTGTTGTCTCGGCCTTACTACAGGTTTCAACAGAAGGTAGAACCATAAAAACACCCTTGCTGAAAGTAAACTGAGGCCTTTGAACACCGACAATCTTTTCCTTTATTGTTCTTTGTTCAACACTGGTTTCTTCATTATGTTCCTTCCTGGCATCTTGGAGGCAGTGAGGAATAGGGTAAGGGTAAATTGGCCCTCCACATTAGAGAGTTATCCGTACATTTGTCCCCCAACAACAGAGACTTGTGGCTGTTCCATTAGTTTCAGCAGTAACATTCCCAAACTTACACATGATTATTGTCGCCCTGAAAGTGAGGCCCCATTTCCCCCAAAACATAATCTCTTGTGCTTTCGCTGTTTGAAAAATAATATATTGATTAGTTTAATGGATGACAATACATTCACTGTGATCTGTACAATATTCTTTTGTTTGAAAACGGTTTAAGCCCACTATGATGCTACATACCTTAGCTTACCTTATACCTTTAGTTTCTTGAGATGGCAAGAGAAACTGGTCCAAGTGGTATTTTATTCTTTGTGTTCAATTGACAATATCTCAGATTAGGGTGCATCAAATTGGATGGAATAAAAACGAGGATTTAGCTTAGGAACTGGTCTAACAAATAAAGTCAAAATATCTCACTGAAATGCACAGTTTATATTTTTTTATAATTTTAGTTTGATTGTATAGTTTTTATTGGGACAGTCTGTTTAATATAAAACAAATCAGAGTTCGGAGGGCTGATTCGATTGTTGAAATAAAAATATGGAGTTGTTCCTGGAGAGACTTTGTGTTATTGCCTCTACCTTTTTGAATGGTGTATGTGTGGTTTTTTTTGTTGTAATATTTCGTGGATAGTGATTTTTGTCTTTTAATACGACCGTATAAAATATTTTGCTGTATTTTCCCCTTAGGTAGTTCATCCGTTTCTTAGTGTGAACTGTACGAGGCTGTGAAGCTATATTCTATCGTTTTATAAATATTTGTTATTTATCTTTTTATTAAACCTGTTACCTATCGGCACTTATTAATATCAAATAATAGGCGCTTATAATATTTACATAGTTTAACAGTCTAAACGAACATACGACAGGGGGTTAACATTACTTGTACATCCATGGTGACACTTCTTATGATATAAATCATTATGTCATACTTATTACCACTTATTGTAAAATGCGGGCATATCACCCTTCATATATTTAATCACTGAACAGGTGCGTGTACATGAGAATATACTCAATGAAAGCCGAAAGTGCCTCTGGGGTATGACAAGGTGACATTTATTAATAGCTACTTTCTAGCCGCTCATTTACCTCATCGTTTTACTAACCTTAAAGGCAGACTAAAAAAAATCGAAATATAACGTTTTGTGTAAAAAATAACACACTAATTAAAAATAACACTAAAATGAAAATTAATTACCTTAACTGTAAAATCCCAAAGTCTGAGATGAATCGGATTTTTTTTTAATGTAGTCTAAACATTCATGTGAAGTATAACAGTACCAACGATACTGTGTAAAATAAAAATTCCGGATCAGGAATTGCATTACAAAGTTGCGACTTTCTAAATGAAGAACATCGATTTAAGATTTTTTCATACAGTGATTAGTACGTGTACAAGCATTATATAAATGCAAAAAATACGAAAAATTAAAAAAGGGCCAGAGCCGCCATCATTTAAGCAGTTGTCTTCAAAAGCGCGTTTAGCAAATATGTGAAAAACCAAACGACGTTGTCCATCGAGGTGTCTTCGAGGACATCCGTGTGTTACAGAGTACGAATATTGATCAAAATCATGATAGACAGTGTGTTCCCAAGAGAGGTTCCCATGAGACTAATCGATTCCTCAGTCAAATATGGAACATGAATATTAAGCTATACTCGCGTAAGTACTGTGTTTTAGATTTTTAATTTTGAAAAAGTACCGTCATGGCCAGCCCTTTGTTTCTTGCATTTAAGCACGGATCTCACATATGTCGCAAATTAACTCAACTCTTACAGTTGATATCGAACATTCATTCATTTGTATCTTTAGTTTATCCCATTATAGAGTACTGCCACTTTATTCACTTTGTTAACATGATTTTTTCATAAAAGATAATTAAAATCCTGCGCATTTATTAATGTCTTTCAACACATTTCTTTCCTACTGTACTATCCATTTCGTAACGTAATTTCAAGCAACTTGTTGTAATAAATTGACATAGACATTTTCGGACATATTCTATCGATTATTTTAATACTACGTGCGTAGCACGTTTTAGATGATATGCAACTATTGTGAGATTAAGATTATTGCCATTACGACCTCATCGATATTTCGATATTGACTTTGCTGGTAACAGTTTATCTAAGCTTTGCACATGGGACATCTTAGACTTAACGTTTCCCCCGAAGAACTGAGATGTCTTCATGGTTGTTTCACTTACCCATTAGTGATCCATTGAAAGAGAAGTCAGTGAACGGAAAGAATGATTTTCAAATCAAGGGGTTGAGTATAATAGCTATACTAATTTAGAGGTATTGACAAAATGAGGCCACATTTTATTGTTTTATTTGCTCATCAATCCACATAACCAGTCCCAATTTTAATGTGTTTTTTGGAGCAAAGTGTAGCATTTTAAAGGCCACATTCTGTGGAAATATTTTTAAATTGACTATTGCCACCATGCGACTGATTTACCTTGATCGTGCCACTTTAATCTTAATTTAAAGAATAATGAGTATTATAAATTTAGAGAATGATAGATATATCTTGATTTAAGAGTCTTTCGTTGTCGGAGTCGGGTCCACATTAGTCAGTTCCAATTTGAAAAAGCTAATGTACAATATTTTGTTCACGATTCTGTGGCGTATCTTTTTTATTTTGATCATAAAGATTGCGGTGTGTGCTTTCAGTATTCCAGGCCATTGACCCCTTTAATTTAGGAAGCCTGTAATTTAAATTTCAATGGCATCATTACAAACCAAGAGCTATAAATAAATATTTAATTTAGTCGTATCTAATAGCTTAATTTTGCACTAAAGGCGGTTTAATTACACCTGTGGTCGTTTTATATACGGTCTTATTTAACTTGTGACGGGTTCAATAACTTTATTACATTATTCTTCTCCTGTCAAATATTATTTAATCCTACACCAGCACTTAAGGATTCCGGCGCGATACTAAATTATCATATGAAGAGCAAATACGGTCTTTGAAGATTGTGATTGAACCGTATAGCTTGGCGACGGTTTTCAGCTGCCAATTGACATGGTTTCATGCTCATTCATTGGGGTGAAATGAAACCATCTCACTATTAAATCTCGGAATTATTGACATAAGATACAAATACAAACTGTTAAAAAAAAGTGGAGGCAAAGTTCGGACTGTCACTAAATCCATCTACTGAGATTGCAGATCAAATCAAAAACATGCATGAGATTAAAAAAGTTTGGTTGTAAGGGTAAACCTATTTATTGGATGATTGGACATTATGCGCTGATTAGAGTATTAGTTTCCTCTATTGTTGCTTCAAATAGTAGTAAATTGTAAACGAACAAATGGGCAAAGGGACCAAACAAACAAACCAATAAATAAAGTAATTTATGTCAACATTGATAATGATTAAGACATGGATAAGAGCTCATTATCGTGTTAATGAATAGTTATAAATACAAAGCAGCCATTTGAATATAATAGGAATTGTGAAGGAGCTCCAGGGCGTACCACCAAAAGATATGTCATGTACCCATCCTATAGTATACACCGCAGTTGCCTGCTTGGTACCCATGTAGGCCAACAGTAATTGAATACCTTCTAGCTACTCTTCGGGAGTACCTTCACAAGTATCACATCCACGGCACCTGCCTAGTAGTTGGTTGCATTGTTTGGCCTATAGGGGTGTCAAAACATTCCATTGTGTTTACTCCTTTTCTGATCATTTTCAGCTTAGGAACATATATTTGCGTTCAGCATAGCCCGAACGAAAAACACATAATCCCTAAAGTTCTAATCTTTGTTGTCAGATTTAGGAGCAATTTCCCAATAACCCAAGGAAAGGGTCGATTACTGGGATAAGCAGTGATAATGCAAGAAGATCAGATTGCAGGACTCGCTGATGATCGTGAATGGAGAAATCTTGATGGTCGCCGGCTCCGCAGCCGAAGGATTATGATGATGAGCATCCGATAATTTTACTTCGCATCGCCTGATTAGTTCAGATGGGATTTTATTCCTCCAAGAAAACGCAATTGTGTGGTACGAATTCATTTGAGAAAGATTGTGTTGAAATCAAACTAACAAGCCGCAAAATGCTCCACTTGTCAACTGAGCTTTTTGTATCGAATATGTAAGTCTTCATACCAGAATCAATTGAAGATTGTACAAGTGAGACACGCTATCGATTCTTTGTTTGGAGTCAATCAAAGAGGGGGGGTTAAGTGTCATGAACATCGAGGAACGAGTGAAACTCTTAAAGTTGAGGAGGATTAGGCCCACGTAAATATTGTAGTGCGTTATGAGTGACCAATGCATTACTTCTGGA
>JAMKCH010043078.1:0-13332 GCA_023653785.1 Ophioderma brevispina
AGATTACCACCTAATTTTGTGGCGTCTTAATGCCCTTTGCAGCACACTCATCATGAAATCCAATATCCCAATACATGTGTGAATTACCCCTTAATAACCAAGCATATAGCAGAATAACAGATGTTCATCAAGTCCCATATTGTGTTGTGGGATATGGGCACACATGCATTATAATCATGTTTGTCCTTGCCCACTTAAGTGCTCAAGCTCCATGGGGCTTCCCGCTATGCTGGGCCTATACTATTTATTGTCATAATTGACAATGTTTATTTCTTGCCTAACTAATTATACATTAAAATAATTTTGCTTATGCGGTGATAGAGTTAGTTATAATCCAAAAAATGTTGTAAATGGAAAAAATCATCCAATTTGAAATACTTAAATGACTGTTTTCAATAGTTTTTTTTTGTCGGTTCGCTATAGAACAACGCTCTCAAAATTGCGAAGAGTCTATTTCTATATCTGAAGGTCATTTCATTAAATGTTTTCTTTTATGAAAATGACCTACATACTAACAATTTTATTTGAAATGACAGGAAGGTGTTAAACCTACATTAATATTCAAGCTTATAACTTGGGGATCCTTTCTAAACACATTTTGCGCCCAATTGGGTGTTTTTTCTATTTTCATTTGAATCTGACAGGAGAGTTTGACGTTATCAAATTACACTTAAGTGGCCAAGCTAAAAAACTTCCGTCAATAGTGCCCAAGGGGGGGGGGGCCTAAGACCAACCCAGATAACCACTTACCCGTGGGAGTTGCTCATGAACACAACACAATAAAATGGGGGTCCACGTAAAAAACACCTACCACAATAAAATAAATCGACCTTTGACCTATGACCTATGGCCAATTGAAATTGTCACTCTTCTAAAAGAGTGGTTCGCACATTTCCATCCCAGCACGCAACAAAAGTTTTTTGAACCAAATAATTCATTATATTATCTACTCCTAAATAACCATTAAAATAATCATTGGTCAAAATATAGCCAAATTTATCACCTCTTGGATTTTTCTCAGAAACTTCAAAATCGCCTTATTTTTCCCAAAGACTTAGCTGGCATGACAAAATTAAAATTGATGCTATCAGCATAGAAAAGGTTATTTGATTTAAGTATTATAATTATTAATTAAATTACCTCCTAAGGTATATATAAAAAAAGTTCAATAAATAAAAAAAGAAAAATTAAACTTTAATTTTTAATTAGTAAAATATCTGATTTTTTTCCTTCCGTTAGTGCCCAAGGGGGGGGGGTTCCTAGGGACCCAACCTCATTATTCTAATGAAGCCGTGTGCGGAATTAAATTTATTTTTTTTGTATAAGGAGAAACGTATTTATAAATCAGACCATTAGCAAAAAACTCCTTGAAAAAGTTGATTGCGTAACCGCGAAATCGCAAAAAATCAAATGTTGGGTACTATGAACCCCCTCCCCCCCGTGGCACTTAAGTCTTAAAGCTCGTAACTGAGGGAATGCAGTTTTTACATATTTTTTGCAACCCAATTGGGCTCTTTTCTATTTTCTTTATTTGAAATGACAGGAAGGTGTACCCTATTTTAAACTTAGCTTGTAATTGGGGTGCAAGTTTTTTTACATTTTGCACCCAATTGGGGCGCCTTTTCTTTTTCTGTATTTGAAAGGACAGGAGGTGTAACCTCCGTTAAATTAAAGCTTACACTTAGGGATATCAGTTTTTAACACTTTGTGCGCCCAATTGGACGTTTTTTTCTATTTTCTTTATTTAAAATGACAGGAAGGTGTACCTAGTTTAAGCCACTATCAGTGATTTGCATCAAATCGGATAAACAAAAAAAAACATCAAAAATCAGATTTTTTGCATGACATGGAACTAGTATTGGTAATTCTAACATAACCCTGCAAGTGATACGACCAAATCGGTTATTTTAGTCAAATTGGTTCCGAACGACACTTTCTACAACACGTAATTGAATGGAGAATTTGTATCTTTGAACACTGCCGTTCTTCTTTTCTGTTAATTCTTCATTGGGAAAACATTAACTTATGAGATTCTCCAACTTATCCTTCACTTTTAAACTATTCCTGCAATTTCAAATATTTTTCTTCTTTTTCGGTTTTTTTGTTTTTTTGTTTAATTAAATCTTATAACTTGGGGATGCAGTTTTAACACTTTTGGCCCCACATTGGGCGTTTTTTTCGATTTTCGTTATTTGAAATGACAGGATAGTTTTTACGTACATCAAATTAAGGCTCGTAACTTAGGGATGCAGTTTTTTACACATTTTGCACCCAATTGGCCGCCTTGTTCTATTTCTTTATTTGCAATGACAGAAAGGTGTAACCTACGTTAATTACAGCTTACAACTTAGGGATTCAGTTTTAACACATTTTTGCGCCATTGGGCGTTTTTTTTCTATTTTCTTTCTTTATTTGAAATGGACAGGAGAGGTTGTACATACATCAAATTAAAGCTCTAACTTAGGGATGCAGTTTTTACACATTTTGCGCCCAGCTTTTTAACACATTTTGCGCCCAGTTTTAAACACATTTTTGGGGCCCCTTGCGTTTCTATTTTCTTTATTTGAAATGACAGAGTTTTCATACATCACAATAAAGCTTTTACTTGAGGGATGCAATTTTTTACATATTTTGCGCCCAATTAGGCGCCCTTTTCATTTTCTTTATTTGAAATTACAGGACGGTGTAACCTATGTTAATTAAAGCTTACAACATGTGAGGTCCAAGGTCCATCCAAGGTCAAAGGTCAACGGAAGATCAAGTTGTGTACAAGTGATTGGGTCTAATGCAATCTTATACTCAATGGTATCAAACATTACTTAAAACTCAGTTATATTTCTTTTATACATGTTTCTGTAATTAAAGTCAACTTCAAACTATAGGAACCATCTACTCCTTAAATTGCTTTTTAATGTTTTCTTATTTCTGGTAAAAATTATGCCTGGCGACCTGACACAGTTTTTTTTAAATATTTTTTAGGTATATGGAATACTATTTACATGTAATTGGAAAATGGGCTGTAAGAACAGAGAAAGTGCGAATTGAAAGTGAGGGGTTGAAGCAGGGGCACTCAACTTTTTTGGGTACGGATATGTGTGGGCGACTTCCAACTTAAGAGCTTGGGAACTGATTTGTCTTTTAGTAGGGCCCTTATATTAGAAAAAATGGAGGAAATGAGGCTTTTGAAACTAAATTTGGCTCAAATCAGCTGAGGAAAAAGGGAGAGTATGAGAGTATAGGGCGAGAGACCGGGGGGGGGCACTCTGGGTAGGGATGTGTGTTGCCCACTTTTGAACATGGGGACTTGGGAACTGATTTTTGTCTTTATCAATTAGGGCCTTATGAATTGATTTGGAGGAAATATGCCGATGCAGACTTTAGAACTAAAATTCGGCCCAAATTAAGCTTCTGAGTCAAATATTTCCCAAGGGACTCAAGACCTCTAATTATGCTTCAACAACGAGCTGAAGTAATTCGTAACTCATCAGTGTTGGGTGCTGTATGAAGGCCATGAAATGGGGTTGTCGGGAAAGGAGAACCCTGGTGTGGTTTGGCAGAGAAACATGGGATATTGGGGAAGTGACCTGGGGTACTTGGGAATAGAAATCTAGTTAATTCAAAATCATGTTGTCTGGAACGGGGACCCATAGTATTTTTTGGGAATTTGCCATATTTGGGGTGTTGTGAGAGGCAACCTGTGTTAGATGAGAATCTTAGTTATCTTGAGAAGTGACGCTCGTGGCAGCTGGGAAGGGGCTCAGAGACAGATGAAAAGGGTATCTTGTAGTAGTTGAGAAGGGACAATTGTGGCAGTTTAGGACCTTAGACTCTGGGGAGGTCAATAGTGACCGTAAGTTGCAAGGTGCCCCTGGGTTCCCCTAGGTAGGGCCAAAAGTTTACTACACATACAGGTTACGTCTTATAAGGTTCCGTACGGAAACCTAACAAGTCCTACCAACCCCCGTCACGAATTCCAAAGCCGATAACCGCGAAATTCTAGTTTTGACTTGTAAGCTTGCTGGAGATAAAGCTTCCCATACATCTAGATGATTATACAATTAATTAACGTTTCAAGTGTTGTATTCAAAATCGATTCTATAATCATTAAGCATGCTTGCAAAGTGAATAAGAAATGTTGAACACTTCATGCCATTTGCATGTTTAAACAAATGCCGTCATGTTCAGGAACCCATTTACTGGTTCTGCGATCTAACGGCCGAGTATTGCAGCGAAGTTTAAATTTAAGATTAGCGCCGCGAAAATCGGTCTTATCAAGGAGATATTTTCTAAAGCAGGAGCGTGCTTAATAATGGAATAATCATGAAGAGATGACTTTCTCCCGACCTCGTTATGCCAGTATTGAGATAGGATCGCGTCAGGGCTTGCTTCAAATTCTGAACCCAAACTGGATTTTGAAAGAATTCCCGATTCTCGCATTGTCCAAAATTGCTGCAATCGAAATCGCAATTAGCGCATCTTATGAATATTGCTTATGAATTGGAAACGGAAATCTGGCACATCCTAAAGTTAAGCCCTGTGTGTAACATAAGACTTTGGCCACGGTGTTTTGCCCCATGCATGAGCATAAGCTGATTGAGGTATTTAGCTCTGATTGCGTCTTTGAGTAAACTAAATTGGTCAACCAAGATCGCAATATATGGCCTCCTTTGGTGTATTACGAGGAGCCCTAAGGATACATTGGCCATTTGAAGTTGAAAGACTCAATCTTAATCGATGTCAGTTTTAGCTGCGCCTCCCCGACCGCTCATGCATAATTAATGGTCTTGGGAGAGCATGGATCTCCATAAAACATCACCGTAATATACGCGGTTAAAGTTATCAAGTCTATCAATAATAGACTTGATGAAGCCATTTAGCCTATTACCTTTAGGGACAGTATGCTCAATATGAGTGTGATCGACAATTCTTGTGATATAGTGCCTAAATATTTGTAAATCTACCTCTGAATTGAGTGGTCCCCAAGTTTCCAAGACTTGTTGTGATTAAGACGCTGTGGCGCACAATGAGAACTTGATTTATTGTTATGAATCGAGTTTCCAGGTCTTTGCGAATTCTGCGGCCAAAGTCAAGCATCTTATTTATTCAATTTTTCCATCATTGGCAAGCAGAAACCACATCATCAGCCCAAATAGACTTCCTATACAAACATCGTGAATGCGAGTGCCTAAATCAGGCCCTTAGCATTTGGGTAAATTCGTGCATGAAAATCAAAATAAAATAGGTGACAAGGGCCAACCCGTGTTTGACGCCTTCATCAATGTCTGAGAAATCTG
This sequence comes from Ophioderma brevispina, assembly GCA_023653785.1. NCBI lineage: Eukaryota > Metazoa > Echinodermata > Ophiuroidea > Amphilepidida > Ophiodermatidae > Ophioderma > Ophioderma brevispina. Next base: position 5,295 of record JAMKCH010043078.1, read on the forward strand.
TTCTGATATCACCAAACTTAACCTGTCCCTGAACATTATCATAAAGACTATTAATAATCCTAATCCTCCTATACCGACCCTAATGCCACGTTCCATCACTGCCATTAACAACCTTCTCTCCATACAGTGTCAAAGCCTTTCGGAAGTCCAAAAAGGCTAAAAAGGTCTTTTTACCCTCTGCAAGACGACATGCTGTCAACACTTTTTAATAGTGAAGATGTGATCTCACAACCGTCGCGAAACTCTAATCCCTTGGACCTCCGAAAGGAGTTGTCCCTGCTCAAGAAATCTGAAGATTTGTATTGGCAGTTATTCGATTGAATATTTTCGAAACGCATATGTAAGGGAAACCCCTGTAATTGTTGAGATCGCGGCGATCCGCCTTTCTGTAAAAGAGCACAATTATGCAATATTCCATTCATCAAGATGTAAGGGTTCCCCTGTAATTGTTGAGATCGCGTGCGATCGCCTTTCTTAAAGATAGGCACAATTATGGGCCATTATTCCATTCAGATTGCAACTTTTTCAAGGACAATAATTCTGGAGAACAGGGATAACATAGATAAATGTAAGTAATCACCACCATTTTTGGGGAGTTCATTTGTAATCATGTCCGATACCAGGGCGATTTATTGTTTTTAATTTTGACTAGCATCTTTAATCACATCCAAACTAATATTGATGTCAGAAGGATGTTACTGGTTACTCGCCATCAAATTAATGTCCGATTATCCATCCTCAAACTACTAACGAACGATTTGATCTTGACTGGGTATGCTCTTCGCTATGTCAAAGCAATTCTGTTTATTTTACCGAGCGTGCGCCAGTAATGCACGGCATCTGATTTCATTTTCTTTCCTGTCTGGATTAATCTCATTAGAATTGATCTTTCAGACAGTACATCCTGGGTATGTGTTTGCTGCCTTTCAAACACTTCCAGAAATCGCGAACTTAGGGCCACACCTTTGTTGGCTAATTCATGATTTATTGACGCCATTTCCGGATCTTGGCTTTGATGCTGTTTTTAGCATAAATCTTTGTCTTGGTAAGATTTCCATAATCATCACCATGTTGTCGGAATTGTTGGCACTTTAGCCCTTTTCTATAACTATAAATAAACGCGCAGCCTCCCTCCTTTGCTTAATCGCATCGTCAACACTATTGTCAAACCAGAGTTACATTTGCGGTTACCCTTTTATTCTTTTTTAAACAGCCTACTCCCTCAGTAGCAGCCGCTAACAGATTATTCTTCCACGAGTCCCACAAACAATTGACATCGTCAAATGAGGTGGCGTCCCAATTTCCAGAGTCTAGACGGAGTTTTGTTTTCAGGAAATGGTGTGAAAGGTCTTGATCCTTCTTATATCCGGCAACAACCTTAATTGTCCTAGCTCGGTTAGTTTCCTCAGTTCGATTTAGAGGAGCGTTAAGAAGAGAACATTGGTGTCCGCATTCCTACCGAAGTCCGAATTTGTTTACGTCCGAAGACGCAATCCACGTAACAAAACCAATAATACAATTACGGGAATACTTTCGATTTTCAATAGGCAATTGATTGAGGATCGGGCGAGGGGGAACCTATTTGAGGGCGGCTAGTGCAGACATGGCGGCGACATGCCCTGGGAAGTGAGACGTCATGAAACATTCTGTAATGGACCAATGGTCCGTATTTTATGTATGTTGGTAGTTTATTGGTCTTTTAAAAAGCGTTTTACTGTAATTTTTTTTAAATTTCAAGGCTTTTTAAAGTCATTGTTCACCAAATACTTTAAAAAAAAAAATACGTTTTTCCAAACAATCATTTTATTTTTTTCAAAAAATCGTTTGGCTCTGGGACTTTATTGAATTTTAAATGGTATTTATATTTCACACACTTCCAAAAACTTATGTTTTTCATTGATTTCATTTTTTGTCTTTTTTTTGTTTTGCCTTTTTCAATACTCCAAATACTTAAAAAAATTGTAAAAATGTCTTCCAAAACAATTATTGTTTTTTTTATTTTTAGTAAATTACTTTCCAAATTTTTTTTGCTTTTGGGTCCTTTTAATTTTACGTCTTTATAGGCATTAAATTAATTATTCTAAACACATTTCCCAAAAACTTATATTTTATTCTTGTTTTTTTGACTGTTAGTGAACTTTGTGTAGGCCTTTAATTAATTACAAACACTTTTCCAAAGTTTTTTGTTTTGTTTTTTTTTTTTGTTTACAACATTCAATCTGTTTTTTTCTTATTGGTCCTTTTAAGTAAAACAAAATCCGAACGTTTTGCATTGACAATTTTTTAAACGCAGAGGAAAAAAACGCTCATGAATATCTGAGCCGCTAAAATCGCACAAAACGAATGGGCTTCCTTCAGGTCCTCTTGAAGTCATACAAAGTCAGATCAGGTGGGACCATGGTCGTGCTCCTTGCGTGATTGCACTTCTCCGGCACACACCGTATAAACACGGCCTTTACACCCGTGTTCGTGTTTTCTGCGGTTGCATATCAGGTAGAGTCTGCCTTTTACTTCCTTTTTTGACTCTTTGTACATATAATTGTCGAAAAAATGTTAGCCTTTCCCGCGAGGAAGAGATACCTGCCTGAACTTGCCTCCATGTTCTTCTTTGAGAGGATATTCAGTTTTTACTGAAGAGCAAATTTCTGATTATCCACAGGTTGATTTGACAGATTGATTGACAGGAGTTTTGGAAAGCGCTTACAAATCGGTACATCTGACCCGCAGTGTGGGGTCTCTGCACCCCAATGCACATCGGCAACATCAACACAAAAAGCGGTATCGGGCTTTTGTTCATAATTGGATAATTACTGGGATAATCTCTTCGGACTTCGGTTAATTCGGACTTCGTAGGGGTCACAAAGGTCACTCCCCTACGCCCTCTTCCTTTCATCATCAACATATACTCTTTGACACGATCGAGCAAGTTTGTTTGTCAAAAGCAATATAATCGATTGTGGCTTTGGCTGATTAACACGAAACGCATGTAAATTTCCCACGACAATACCTAGAACAGTTCAATATGTTAAATCCGAATCATCTCGGAAGTTCCAAAGCCACTCACCATTAGAGTTAAGAATAGGATCGCCGTTTGTGTCATTTCCCGCAATTCTGCGTCATGGTCGACATAATAAAATTTGACGGATCGTCGTCCCCATGGTCGTTTTCAATGCGAATTATCATCCGAAGAAATCTGGTTGTACAATTATCAGACATTTCGCTGTCCGTACCTTCAACTGGAAAATAAGCAACGGCTACGTAAATATGGCTTTTCCTTCCTCGCCAACACAGGATTTGAACGCAAACCGTCGTACAAATCGGACATGGAATCAAGCACATGATTATCAGAATAGTGACCACATTGGAAATGAAAACACAAATCCCTCCCCCCCACCATTGTCACTTTCCATTTTTAACCTAACCAACGAAAGCCAGTAATATCATAACAACAATCATCCCCATTAAGGAAAGTTTCTGCAACTTCCAAAACATGAAATTATGGTCCCTTAGAGGTTAGAAATTTTCGTGGAATTTTTAGGCCTTAATCTATTGACATTATTAAACGCAATGTTAAGGCAGTTATCACGCTGATTTAAGTTGTTAATACGCTACGCCTTTTCCCCTGACCGCGCTGTGGCGCTATACTGTTGCGTCTCTGGTTGACAACTGGTATTAGGCTGTGGATTTAACACATGTATTTCTTACAGTATGCATGTATGACTTTACAACATCATTAGAGTCACATTCATTTACAACATTGTTCACGTCATTATTAGAGGTTTGACATTCATTTACAACATAGTTCACTTCATTGTAAGTGACCAACACCAAGTTATCCTCATTTCATCAGATGATCGCAATTTTTTTTTAAGCTAACAATCTGTTGGCTAATCCAGCGACCATAAAGTCCTGCTCTGTGCCTCCAGTTGTCCGTTGTGGCTAAAGTTGTCTTGAAAAGAGTACGGCATAGAAGCGAGATCCATTTTGGCTTTGTTCCCAGATTCGTGACAGTCATTGCATTGATAGGCCTGTCGTGGTGACATTCAAGGGTGGTATGAGTTGTTAAGTCCACTTTGCGACAGCTTAGTTTCGAGTATCGTGTATAGGGGAGGGTCGGGGATGCATGTATCTTCTTGGGCGTCGACTAGGGGGTGGCGATTTGCGAACAGATGGGCGTTGCCAACTGCTTTGGCTCTTCTCCCTCTCTTTCCATTTCCTCTGACTTTGACAACCGCGTGTACCGCGTTAAAGTTCATTGAGCAATTGGTCAGCGTTTTTATGTTTTGTTACAGGATGGACCAGTATATTTAGCTCGTCACCCTTGCCGAGCCCGAGCCGGTTAGTTTGCGATTTTGTAATTTGAAGCAGGCTGGGCTAGGCTTGGCATGCACTTTTTTTTTATTTTGATGATCACGTATTGTGTGTTGTCCTGATTGGTGGTCAGCATGTAGGGCTACTTACTATTTCAAAGTAGATACCATATACCCATGATCATGACAAACCAGTGTCATGTGTCAACAAAGGAAATGTAAGAACTAAACTACAGTGGGGCTATCTACACAGGCCACCAGATTCCGCAAATCAATGTATGTGGTACTTCCCAGATCCAGATGTGTTGTGGAACGGGTGCTTGGCCTGTCGGCACGATGCCCATTTTCATTCTATGCAATTACAGCATGATTGTTGCGACTAATCAAATCTATCGCGTAAGTGCGTGGCACGTCAGTGCATAATGGAATCGCGCGTTTTAGGCGTGACAGGTCTGTGTGATGCGATAGAAACCGTGATAGAAGCGGGTTCCTATCCGCACTCCCTATATTTTCGATCTCAGTTTGAGGTGACCTCACTGTGCGCGTTAGGTTGCACCTAGAACGCACGGCGCTGGCCTTTCCATGCAACCTTCCCCGTTAATAAAGGCAGCACAATCGCAATGCTAAAGCGAATGCAGAGTCCCGTCATTACGTATACGTCGCCCTCAATGACTCAAGACACCGAACGAGTATACGCTGTGGCTGTGCAGTGTGTGCAGTAACACTATACTCCTATGTATGTAATACACCATGCAACCACTGCTGGCCACATTGATCCGCTCGTGTAGATATCCCCAGTAAGTTATGTGTGAAGCCATATAGTACCTTTTTGACAGAAACCATGGTTCATGGGTAATAATGGTCCACACTTTGAACTAGTAGTAGCCTATGTTTACAATCACACGACAATACACATCCCGTTGATCATCAAATCAACAGTGATCCAAGCCTAGCCCGCCTTGCTTCAAATACAAATCGCAAGCTACCGCTCGGGCTCGGCACTGGGAACGAGCTAATATAACTAGTCCATCTCTGTCCAAAACATCCAACTACGGCTACTTTTAGACGTCTTCCCATGCCAAACAGGACTTACGTGTGGTCTGCTGACGGAAGAGATGAAGGCAACGGCAGATTTGAAACTAAAAATCCCTAAATATTCAAATTTCAAAGGCTTTTTTTTCTCAAAATATCCTTCATCCAACATTTTTTGTTGGATGAGAAAAGTTGCTCAAATCCGGGTTTTCTAGCATAATGCAAAAGGTGTAAGGTCTGATTGTTGTTAATTAAATGTAATTGAAATTGCCAAGTGAGTCGATTTTTAATAGCGGATATGTCGCCATTGGTCAACGTATGTTTCGCACCTCTAAATAATCCCACTTCATAACGAACCTTAATGAATGACCTTCACACCGCCTGACATGAGCTGGCAACCTCCAAAATCCCAACTCTAGTATCGACATCGGGCGTCCTTCCCCCTGCCACTATACATAGGATGAAGAAGACTAAATTTGGGTACATCCCGCCCCCCCGCCGTACCCTCGTGATAGTGATACGTACACCGTTGAAAAGTAATACACTAGTCCTCCCCAACGAATATACTCGCCTGCTCTGATCGCTTTTAAAAACCTGCAAATTTTGTTTTTTGAACGAAATTTTTGAAGGTTCTCGTCTTGGACCGAGAATCTACTTAAATAACACAAAGCCCCTTGGTACGACACGGATATCGACCAGGCAATCGATGAGCGCCGTCAATCAAATAGAAAGCACCGTCAATATGTGAAATCCGGAGAAAACAATGAGGAAGGAACGAAAACTCTGGGAAAATTTAAGTCAAATCAAAAGCCGTGAAGAGAACTAATCCGGGATAAGCAATTCAAAAAGGATTGATAAGTGTTTTGAAATTAGTCGCCATGGCGGGAGATCTTGTAAAGACTTTGGGAGTTTTAAAAGGTGGAGACAAAAGAACGTATAATGCATTAAATTCAAATACCGACCAAATAACTAGCGATAAGAAGTTAATTAAGAAGTCTGTTTATCTTACTGGAACACACTTGGTAAAATGTCGCTAACAAAAAGGGGACACTCTTTTAGAAACTAAACAAATTATTTGTAAGCTTAGAAACGATAGTTTCTGATAACATCATGAATCTAAACCAACCCTTAATAAAAATAAACATAAATGAGGAGGATACTATGGAAGCCATCATCTCAAAGTTAAAATATAGTCACCAGGTAGTGACATATAACGAATGGAACTCATTAAAACGCCGGTATAGGGCAGTCACAACACAAGCCTCCACAAAATCTTGCAACGCTTTCAACGAATTATAATCAATCCCTGAAGAAGGAATTTTGGGGTATTACCGTTCCCCTTTACCAAAAGGGTGATAAAACTAACTTAGATAACTATATAGGCATCACCCTTAAACTCTGTGTTTTCTAAATTATACACTAAGTTCAATCACAAAAACATATTGTAATTTTCGGAAAGACTAATATTCTTTCCGAAATTCAAGGGGGCTTTCGTCCGTACGACGAGCGAGATCACATTTTTACAACTCAAACCATTGCTTCACTCAGGAAAATGGAGGGAAAACCAACTTATACCATCGCGTTTTCTTGATTTGTCAAGAAAGCATTCGATAGTGTTTGGCGTGACAAACTTTTAATTACTCTGCATGGGAGATTGGCATTAGAGGGAGTAATTTTTAATTAATTAGTAACATTTATACCAATGTTCAATCTAAAGTTCGTTTTGGCGATATCGAAACTGATCGCTTTACCGTAGATACAGGCTTGAAACAAGGCTGTGGGTTATCCCGTATTATTTTGGCATATTTATCAATGACCTTGCTCGTATGCTAAGTGAAAAAAGATTGTGGCCTATATTTCCGGAATTCAATGGATGTCATTCTGGGCGGATGATGTGGGTTCTTATTGGTGATAGTGAAAGAGACTTAACCGACTTACTTAATGTTGCCAGCGAATTTGCAGATAAATTCAACATTCAATTTAACATTAGAAATCTACGTCCCGTGGTTGTCATCGGCCAAAAGAACGACAACAATAAAACATGGTATCTGGGCAATAACAGAATTAAAGAAACTCATAATTACAAAATACCCCGGGCACATTGGTAGAAATATGACGACCACACCCATATCGACGATGTCATACGTAAGGGGAACATGTGGATTGCCTATATCAAATCGTTAATCAATAATCAGGACGACTTTAACCGGGTTTTAATGGTGATCTTTTGTGGAAAACTATAGCCCTACCATCCATCATTATGCCGTTCTGTTTGGGTGTGTAGCGACTCGGACATACACAAAAATTGCAAAACTTGAACTTCAATGGCAAGAAACAATTTTTGCGTGCAAACAGAAACACAGCGAAAGACGCACTCTATGGGGAACTAGGATGGGGGAATCGGTCTCTTCCATACAATTGATTGTAGAATGAAATATTATAAACCGTCTGCTCCAAATGGACGATACCAGATGGCCAAAGTTACTTTTCAATGCCTTGTTCCTCGCTCATGACAATTTAAATACCACGCCACAATGGAAGTGGCTTACACAAAATTCGCAATTCTCTTATTTTCTTTGCGGTCCCTGGACGCATATTTTTTTCGATTGAAAGCAACCCTACAATCCAAAATTGGATTCGTTCCTTTATCAATATCCACAAAGAATTGGAATAAACAGAACTGGCTTGAAAAGGCA
>JAMKCH010043079.1:0-12484 GCA_023653785.1 Ophioderma brevispina
CTTGTTCCTGAATTTTTGAACTAGGCAATATTTTTTCGCCGCATCAAAACCAGAGGCGTGGAAGAGTCTGAATGAGCTTGCCTGTTGTTTCAATTTTTCCTACACTCTAACGAGCTTCAAGCCTCTTTTTGTTTCATCCCATTTCCTTTTTTGCATTCTTTTTGCATCTCCATTTGCAACCTTTTCTTTTTTCCAATTCAATTTCCCTTTTCTCTAATTTCATTTTGGCCTTTCAAGTTTTTTAATTTTACGGCATCACTGTGCCCGTTCCAGAACCTCTTCTATCCCTATCCATATATTAACTATCCCAAACATCTTCCTGGACAAACTTTTCAATCAGAATTAATTTTTTGATGACTTGCTTTTCTCATAGCATGTTTTGCCTCACTTCCGAAATGGCCTTGGCTAGTTTCATTAACTCGGTCTTTCTCAGCTCCATCAAACTTCTCCCAATTTATTTGCCCTATGACCCTTCTGGATCAAAACTCCATTGTGATTGTAAACACACCCAAAAAAAAGTAAAAATTAAAAAACTTAAAAAAAAAAAAAAAAAAAAAACAAACAAAATTTTGTATGCCAAATATGTGCACAATGTTAACAATATTAGAACCTTTTTTCTTTGGTAAATTTCTGAACAATAAGGCTCACATTTATCTCATTAAATTCCCATGACGAGCCCCCAATTCTGTTTAGGACGTCTCGTGGACGCCTAGGTCAGAACGGCCTTTCAAACACAAATAAATGACCTTGTGCACAAGTGATCTAGAATTGTATAAAACAGATTTTAATGATTTGTATTGGTCAATAATTTGGTTGTTCCAAAACATTACATAAATCAATTACACAATTACCACAAGTTATAACTGATACTTAATGTTCAAAGAGGCTGTGCAGTTCAACGATGATATGCCGCTCAGCGAAGCCTCCAAAATGACAGCGCCAAGTATCATACAAACTCCTCAGGTAATATAATCCAAGGCCTCTTCTCAGTCCTAAGGTAAAATCTTGTCACCACAGTATCAGACAACAAGGTGTAAATTAAGTCCCCTCGACATAATAAATCCACAGTATTAGTCCAAGATATCACCACGATTTCTATCTGTCCACATTTGGAATCCTACTTTTGATTTCCCGCACTTTCGGCTTCAAAGACGACAGTGGAATAAATTACAGCAACTCTTGCGCACATGGAATTATAATCCTGCACTGTGTGGAGCATATCTACCATTATTGTAGAAAAACTAGCTATAACCATACTGCAAGCTGATTGCAACTGCTGACCATCGGAATTCATCACCCATTAACATCACTTCATATCTATAACTCTATGGGGAATCCCAGATCCTTGCAATTTTTTTGATCTTTTCAAGCATAAACAAGCATGACTCAGTTACTATTTTACATCTTGGGGAATTCCCCACTTCCCCTATTGTGCAATCTAACAGTTGCAGCCTGCCATCAACAACTCTAGGCATTCCCTTTTCTCCCTCTTTTTATAAACAACTACTTTTTCGTGAGATTTTTCTCACATAAAAAATTGAGAAATAATATTTTTAAGTTTAATAGAAAAAGGAGGCCATATAACACTTGTATCCTACAAAAATCTCCTCCTGTCACTTTAATATTAATCAAATAATCATAATTCATTCACTACGTTGATATTGTTTTGTTATGCAGAATCTGAAAGAATTATTTTGTTTATGTACGCTGTAATTTGATTTTGCACCAAAATAATTGGTATTTTGGATAGTTTGGAATTCATTCACTTTAAAAAAACATCATTGTTACCATTTTCTCATATTCCTGAAATAAACAAAAATCAAGATTGTCAACACATAATTACAATAACAAGGGCCCTGCTACATACAAATGTTTTTTTTTTGCAGATATTCGGAATAAAATATCAAATTGTCACTAATGTAATATTTTAAATATTGACTGAATCTGGATTTTATTGGGGGGGGGGGGGGTTCGGGTGGCGAACTTTTTTAGGTAAAAATTGGACCTAACCCCACCCACCCCAAATTGTAATTGTTGGACTTTCTTGTCAACGTTTCTATTTTGGGCCTTCTTATAATTTTTTTTTTGGTGAAATTGGGGGGGGGGGGGGGGGGTGCGGCCGCCAATGCCATCCCAATGCATCGGGCCTGCCTGATAGGTCTAAGCAAGCGGATTTTGGTCTGTCAAAGGAAGTCAGTCTATTTTCCTGGAGGTGTGGATAGATATTTAAACTTAGCATGTGGTACCCACCCCCCCAATATCTACTAGGCTAGCCACGTTGGATAACTGTCTAGGGCTGCCATATTTTGAAGTGCCGGTACCTTAGTGCAAAGTCATTTGTCTGGGGTATTACCCTTTGGTATTCCACAAACTCCAAACTGTTAATTTACATTAGTTCTGAGTGGTAACCTCTTCGCTCATCTACCTAGCCCAATTTGGGGGGGGGGCACTTTTTGGGGGGGGGGTCCTGGCGACCTTTTCCAACGGTGAAAATGTCTGTCGTTTGTGCTTCTGATATATGCGTGGCAGTGGGCTCACACTGGGGGTGGATTATATAGTTGTACCTCCTCGTCTATGTAGCAAAGCACCACCAATTTTTTGGCTCTTTGGGGGGTCCCCCAGGGACCACACCCAACAGGTGGGACCCGGCAGACTCCCCCCCTTTCTGTTCATTTCAGGTGAGCCCTATACATTTTTCTCTCAGTGTCAGATATTGGTCCCTACTTCATACAATGTCTCTGGCTGATGCTCTATACGTACTTAAGAGACGTAGTTTTGCCATAAAAACTCTAGAGTGCCAGTTTTGCTCTACAAATTAATGGACTATAAGAGGCAAGATCACACTAAAGAGGCTGTAGATAAAACTACAAATGTTTATAAACACCCAACTATTAAAGAACTTTACTTTCTTTGCTAAGTGATAGTGTGTGTTCCAGCCATTGAAATATATAGCATGTGTATTTTGCCATACAGCTTTTCCTTAATTTTTATGGCAGAACTGCGTAACTTGACAAATTGTGTTTTAAATTCTTCTGAATGGTTAATTCATTACCCTCAAAATTGAGGATAACAGAAAATGATCTGAGAAATTATTAAAGTTATTCAATCTAACTAACTTTTAATGTATAAGAAAATGCAAATTGGCGAACTTTAAAGCTCAAATCTCAAAGGGCCGATTTTTGAGATACTTAGTTTTTCCACACAAAGGTCCGCCGCGAGAGATTTTGGAGGCACCCAAATATTTGTCATAATAGTAATTTCAATCGACTATATGCCAAATAATTCACCTCCCCCCTGGATCTCTTTTAAGTTGAATATAACAAGTAACAATAGCATCTACGACCAACCCCTCTGAATAGCTTTTGTTCATTCATTTATCCATGCATTCATTCCTGCATTCAGCATACATACATACATACATGATTTATATAGCGCCTTTACTAACGAGATCAGGGCATTATATGAACAACAATAACAAACAAAATATAAAAAGCAAAGAATTAATAAGCATAATAGGAGATTTTAAGAGTTTTTTAAGCTTGTTACTGAGCATGCCTCCCTTATGTTACGTGGGAGGCAGTTCCACCCCAGTCTTGGTGCTGCCGCTTGGAAAGCACGATCGCCGATTTTTGTTTCTTTTCTGCCAACATGGAGTTTTTTGTTATTTGAGTGTATTTCTATATTTAAAATATGCATTTTATCTTATGTTATAAACATTCCTATGCTTATTTTACTGCATTTATTTATTTTATTTCACATTTTTCCGCAGTTTGTTTTATTAATTTCTTTTCTGAATTGCTTTCGGTTCTGATTTGTTCATTAATTGATCTGTTTTGAAAATAAAAAAAATCCTGTGTGTGAAAAAAACGCTTTAATTATTTTCCCTTAATATTTTGAGGTCCCTAAATTGCAAATTTTACATACAGGTGTCCATTGAATTGAATGCCTTGACGCCCGTTTTGGCAATCCATAAAGGCCATAACTATTGCCGCAACGCGTTTGCGAGAAAGTACCACGCGTTGCGACATTTCGGCCACGCGTTGCGACATTTCAGCAACGCGTTTTTGCGGTATCCGGCCAATCAAAACCAGGAATTTCTGTGACGTATGTCTAAAAATAGACCCCCAACGCGTTGCAAAGTATCTAGCAACGCGTTGTGGAAACTCACAACACGTTGCAGCCCTTCACAACGCGTTGCGAATTCACAACGCGTTGTGAGCTTTACCACGCGTTGCGCGAGGTCCACAACCATAAGGGTCATAACGTATTGCCCGCAACGCGTTGTGAGAAAGTAGCAACGCGTTGCGAACATTTCGGCAACGCGTTGCGGCGTCGGCCAATAAAAATCATGAATTTCTGTGACTAATTTCACAAAAATAGATCCACAACGTGTTGCGCAATACGTTATGACCCTTATGCTTTCACAACGCGTTGGCAAGAGCCCATCACAACGCGTTGCGAGCTTCACAAAGCGTTGCAAACTTCCACCTCTTGTGAAGCAATAAGGGTCATAACGTATTGCCGCAACGCGTTGTGAAGGTTTTGCAACGCGTTGTGAAGGTCGCACGCGTTGTGGATTTTATATTTTTTGAAATATATTTAAGAAATTATATTCATGGATTTTATTGGCCGACCACCGCAACGCGTGCTGAACATGTCTGCAACGCGATTCTGAAATTTAGGCAACGCGTTGCCGAAATGTCGCAACGCGTTGTGACTTTCTCACAACGCGTTGCGGCAATACGTTATGTCCCTTATGGCTTGTTAACCTTAGCAACGCGTTGCGAAGCTTTGCAACGCGTTGTGAAGCTCGCAACGCGTTGTGAAGGTTTGCATGGCAACGCGTTGCAAAGTATCTAGCACCTCGTTGTGGGTCCTATTTTTGAAATACGTCACAGAAGTTCATGATTTTGATTGGCCGACATCAACCGCAAGACGCTTTGCTGAAATGTCGCAACGCGGTGCCGAAATGTCGCAACCGCGTTGCGACTTTCTCGCACGCGTTGCACCGCAATTCGTTATGGCCTTTATTGCTTGCCATACCCGTGCAGTGACGAACGCCGACTGCTTTGGTCAGTGAAAATAGCTCATCACCAAGTTTTCAGTAAGCTAGGGGGTCAAATTGTGACGTCATTCATTACGAGCTTATCACAAGATTTTCCTGGTATTTAATTTACTACAACGAGAACTTTACCATTCCATGAATTAAAAACACTGTGACACTGACCACCTGGGCCGGGATCGACTGCGCAACCAACAATCATCAAACAATCATTCAACCTTTTTAAGAATGTTTTTTTCTTTTTTTTCATTCATTTTTTTTTCAACACTTGTGTGTCGATGCTATCGTCAGTCAATATTATTTGATTTTAAAGTGTAAATTTGAGGTAATGAAAATATTTTGGGTAATCATGAAAACTAGTTTTAAATATGGGAAGGTTACCTTTAATCCTTATGCCACCTTCGAATTCATTGTCCAATTTTTCTTTCTAGAAATGCATACTTGTACCACAACCATAGAGGTGGAATATTAAACCAAGAGGATAATCGCGTGTATATGGCATAGGCCTCAATCCCGTACCCGTTTGTCTCTCACCACATACACCAAGCGCGCCGTGGTTGTTGCTAGCGTACGCACGCGCGTGTCGTCACTGTTGAGGCGCAAGCACAACACGCATATAAAAATCTGTGCGTCACGCGATAGTTGGTTACAGTGTTGCATTTTCCGCCAGTGTTTCCATTGTCTGATGGGCCGATTTTTCTGCAATAATTAGGCGAAAACCAATCGATTGCGGAAACCTATGCTTCTAAAAAGAATCCTGCATCCCTAATGCACAAAAAAGTCCCCGATGACCCCTGTTAATTTTGCTTAGGAAAAGAGATATTTGATTCCGTGAGATAGCATGTAGCATCAGTTTTTTGTTGTTGTTTTCCACTCACTAAGTGACGAACGTAAATACTCGCGGTCTCATAAATATGCAGAAGGACTTTCAAATACGACGATACGTACACCAATATGGGGTGCCCAAAACTAGGTTAATGAAGTTCGTATGCTCCTATATACTTTTGGGCACCTAGATTTTTGTTACGTTACGCGCCGTTTCGGGGAGAAGTCTTCGGGTCTGGGGTTATAGGTACGTCATTACACACAATAATCAGATAGTTGAAAGTTAACACCAAAATAGATTACTCGGAAACGCAGGGTGACACTTTCCTTAAGAGGGGTTTTAAGGCAGGAATTCAAAGGAACTGTTGTTTTTTGCCAATCTTCTTAATTATTGTTCAACATATCTAAAAGTAAACCCATCTTTGAGACTGAAATAACTCAAGGATCCAAATATGATAATCTTTTTTTCCCAAAAATATGTATTTTTTGGGGAGAAAATCATGAACATTGTGATTTTTTTGGTTCCTTTAAAAAAATACAGAACTGTTATAAAACTGTGACTTGTTCGTTTTTTGTATTCCAGAGTCCATAGTTCTAGGGTCGATATTTCCCGTTTTTTTTCAAATGCCTGCACTATTTTTCAAATTACTTGCCAAAAGAACAGGCAAATCCTGCGTGCTTTCATTTTGGACAATTGCCAAGATTGTTCCAAGTTGGACATAAATCCCGAATTTTAACAAAAAATTAAAAACTAAAAAATACCGACCCCTAGATTTTGATATGCTCTATACTAGAACATGCATTTCAATTTCTTACCTGTTTTTCTGATATGGATTTCGAGTACTGGGGACCAAACAATCACGAATTACGCCGAAAGTGACCAGGAAAATCGCCATTTTGTCCAATGTCCCGTTTCGCACAAAATTAAGTCTTATTTTAAAAACATAGGCGTTTCACATCTTATTCTTCACACTCCAAAATCCAACAATTTCTGAGGGTCAAATTGTGAAATTAAAATCCCATTCTGCATTTCTGTTTGCGAAGCACTCACGTCCGCGCCATTATTTTTAACAATTTTGGATACAAGTTACCATGGGTATGCGTCATCGAATCGATGCGTCATCGAATCGTTGGCCATCGAATCGATGCATCAAGGCGTTCTGATGCGCTCTCACTTCCCAACTTTGCTCGCATGCGCGCCGCAAGGCACAACGCATATTGCGGAATACGCAAATTAATTAACCCGCACTTCTGCATTTGCGCCTGTTTTTTTTTTGGGGGATTTGCTTTGGGTCAAAACCTCGTATAGTAAAAGTAAAGGTTGGCCTATAATAGTTATTGCGTTATTTCCATTTTGGAAATAGAGAATTTATATTGACGTTTGAAGGCAAAATAACAGCAAATGATGGCAGAGCAAATTAAAAGTTGCTGCAGGTTATTGCCCTAGACTTATCGTAATTATATCGTTGTCAATCTTGGCGCACATCTCCACATAATGTAAATTTGCTTTCAAATTTATATCAGCGGAAGTTGCATTGAAGTCCATAGACTGGATAAACACTGGATCCTTATTCTTTCCTGTTCCAACCGGTGGTTCTGTCACACATGAGGCAAAAATTGGGGTTCTTTGTGTTCTTGTCGGAAAAACGCATCCCGCCAAAAACAGCTAAATAAGACGCGTTTATTTTCTGAGCGGCCTGGTTACGCACCAGGATATGCACTCTGGCCGCGTCTTCATTGATCGCATATGCCTGTCCAAATCATACCGCTTGCTCTGACATGAGTTATGTGTTGTTGTGTTTTATTTTTTTTTATTCTAAAGCACATTTTTTGGGCAAAATTGCCAATTTGGATTGCAGGCAATGCCTCAACGACCATTGATACACAAATGAGCCGAAACCACTGCACACTGGCCTGAAACATCTGGGAACCACCAAGTGTCCTACCTTTAAAAAAAAATCATTATTTTGACTATTTTGGACCACAATAACCACTTTGGGGTTCAGGCAATGATCAACAAACATTGACCCAGAGATGCCGCAACACCGGACCATCCATCACCATCTGACACCAGCCAAATGGCATTTGGGGGTTTTTTAAGCCAATTTGGGTTTTTTTAACGCACAATTTGGGTTGCCAGGCAATGCTCAAACACCCATTGATAACCAAAGAGCCGAAACACCGAAACCGGTCAGACACCGTTTGGACCATCCAAGTGTCTCCTTTTTTAAATCAATTTTTGCACGCACTTTGTGGACCACAATTTGGTTCACAAGGCCATGATCACCGAACCCATCCACATAAACACCGGGAACTCGTATAACCCATCTGCGAATCATCCAAATGTCCCACTTTTTGTTTAAAATCCTAATTTTGTGACCATTTTTCGACCAAATCTAGCCCATTTTGGGTCGGGGAAATGATCGCCAACCATTGACCCACAAAGGTGCCGTAAAACCGGTGAACCGTCCAGAACCCACGCGGGAACCATCCAAAGAGTCCCTTTGTGTTTGATATCGTTATTTCGACCACTTTGGACAAAAAGTGCCAATTTAGGGGTCAGGAAGTTGATCACCATTCATTGATACCACAAGGCGCCGAAAAACGGGAACATCTGAAGTGTCCACTTTTGTTTAAAAATCAATATTTTGACCATTTGGGACCAAATAGCCAATTTGAGTTGCAGGCAATGATCAAAACCGCATACACAGTAGCAGAAAACGCCGAGAACCATCCCAGTAACCATCTGGGAACCATCCAATGTGTTCACATTGTTTTTAAAAATTGTTATTTTTACTACTTTGGACCGAAATCGCCGATTTGGAGGTTCAGGCAAGGATCAACAACAATCGATATGGTCGCATTTCATAGTTTGGTTGTCAAATATGGTGAGATACTAAAATTTGTCCCACAAATTTTATTTCACAGTAACAATTTCACTAGTACTGAATATATGACAACAAAATTGGTGTCATTTTGTAGCTTATTTTGTTCTTTCTTTACTGCAACAGTCCGCATTTCATTTGAATGGATAATAGGCGAAGTTACGTGTAAAATTGTCCAAGTATGTCAGGGGGAGTCCGGTGGAGGAGCAGTCGGTTATGAGCATCCCATTGACTTACACATAAAAAACATGAAAATACACCAAATACTTTGCTGACCTTTGTACCTGAAAAAGGTATTTACAAGTAAGAAAATATTCTTTTCGACTAAGCTCGTTGAATACCTAAAGATGCAAATTCTGCAAGAAACACAATGCATTTATACAGGGTGAGTAAAATTATACAGGGTGAAAAAAATACCTGTTTGTGACATAATTTCTAAATCTAGTTGTTTCTTATCGGTAAAAACATGTCTTATAATCTGTGAAAACAAACACTTGAGATGGTTATTTGCACTGGTAGTTTAAACCACAAGAAATATTTGATATGAGAGATCTAATATATTACAGGGGGTTCAAATTGTATGGGTGGGATGTATTTCACGACATTTTTTGTGTATTTAAATTCAATTTCAGTATGCGTATCAGTCACGTAAATGCCTTTATTTTTGTACATGAGACAATATTTGGAAGTGTTGTGAATATGTTTTAATGCATGTAGGACAAATATGCTTATACATCAGTGCATTCAGAATTTTGTTTCTGTGTAATTGCAGGGGGATAATATTTAATGTGAGAAATACCAGAAAGGATGCCTTCAAGTGTATCACCCATTATGATTTTATCAAGAAATGATGGTTTTAGAAGCGGCTAAACTATAGACATGATGGGCTACACTGGTTTTACTAATATTTTATTGGTTAATTCACATAGCATAAGACATTGAGCACTAGAAGAAGCTTTGCTCTTACATGTACAGGGTAATTTTATTTGGATCACCCTGTATAATCAAAAAGTAACAAGAGTATATGTGTATAAGTTTAGAAAGCAACTTGCTTCCATTACAATGACCAGGAAAAGAGTTACTCTGAAAAATAGTATGAAAATCTTTTAGACATGTATTTTACACTTAAAAAAGCAATAATTTTGACTCACCCTGTATATTAAACAACGGTATTGTGAAAATCTTTCTTCCTCTTGCTGTGAAGGGCCCTAAGTAAACCGTTTCTGAATCCATATTTATTTTGATCGAAATATCATTCAGAAAAAGGAAAACCACACAGTTCACCATGAAAAACCCCAAGGGAAAAAATGCTAACTTTTTTGTTGTTTCAACACCACCCTGTATATTTCTGACCCCCCCTGTATAACAAGGTTTTGTACTTAGCTGTTTTGGCACCATTGTAATATAAGCTTTACAAAATGTATACTTTTATGGTCTAGAATGTATTGATGAAATTGTAATACTCTGTTTTGAATGAAAAAAGGCACAATATTGTTATTTTCTTCTACCATGTAATTTTTTAAGGACCAACTTATGAATGCGAACCATACACAAGGAGCCGAAAACGGGGAACCACTAAAGCCATCTGAGAATCGTCAAGTGTCCACTTTTGTTTAAAAAGCCTAATTTGAACCATAACATTTGTAATCCAAATAGCCATCTTGGGGTTTGGGAAATGATCGCCAACCATTGACCCAAATTGAGCCCAAAACACCAGGAACCATCCAAACAAGCTGTAAACCATCCAAAGTTCCCACTTTGTTTAAACATCATAATAATTTTGACAACTTTGAACCAAAATAGCTGAATCGGATTCCAGCTCTGGTCACCCACCATTAATACACAAAGGAGTCCGAAAACCCCGGGAACCTTCCAAACCCATCTGGACCATCCAAAGCCAGCCAAAGTGTCCACTTTTGTTTAAATCATCATTTGTAACAAATAGTTGAATCGTGTTCCACACCATGCTCACAACCATTAGGGCCTACACAAAGGAGCCGAAACACCATAAGCCCTCTAGAAACACGGGGAACCACCCAATGTGTCCACTTCTGTTTAAAATCAAAATTTTTGACTATTTTTGAACTAGTTGTTGAATTTGGGTTTCAACCCTGCTCAAAACCATGATTCACAAGGAACCGAAACCACCGGGAACCATCCATAAATCTGGGAACTCCAATTTTTTTTGTTTAAAAATCATAATTTTCTAAATTTCTACCATTAAAACCAAATGCTAATTTGGGTTCCAGACAATGGCCAACAACCATTAATACACAAAGACCGGAAAAAACACCGGAACCATCTCGAACACCTCTGGGACCATCCAAAGTGTCCGTTTGTTTCAAAATCATAATTTAACCCAAATAGTTGATCGGGTTCCAGACAAGCTTCAAACCACCATTTATAAGGCCTCAAAGGGCCCGAAAACACACCTGAAACCATCTAGAAGCCACTGGTGTCCAGTTTTCCTGTTAAAATCATCATTTTGACTATTTGCCCTAAAATATTTGAAATCGAGTTCCCGGACGGCTCAAAAGACTACTGATACACAAAGATCCGCAAACACCGGAACTCATTCCAGAAATCTTCTGGGAACCACGCAAAGTGTCCAATTTTGTTTAAAAATCATGATTTTGACCATTTTGAACCAAATGCTAATTTGGGTTCCCTACCATGGCTACACAACATTAAAACAAGGAGCCGAAAACACCGGGACCCTCGGGGCAGAACCATCTGGAACTATCCAAAGTGTCCACTTTTGTTTAGAAATCATAAATTTTTACCATGTTGAGCCAAAATGTTGAATCGGGTTCCAGACAAGTCAACAACCATTAATATGCAAAGGAACCAAAAACACCGGGACTAATCCAGAATCTTCTGGTGAAAAAACCAACCTCAAGTATCCACTTTTTGGTTTCAAATCATTATTTTTGACACCATTTGCACCAAAATGCATTTTGGTTGACCAACAAGCTGTCTCAACACCATTAATACACAAAGGAGCCGAAAACCACCTGGAACCACCAAAATCTTCTGGGAACCATCCAAGTGCCCACTTTTGTTTAAAAAAAATCATGATTTGACCATTTTTAACCAATACTAATTGGGGTTCCAGACAAGGCCCCATAACCAGGCCTTAAATACACAACGGAGCAAAAAAAAAAAAAAACCGGGAACCATCCCAGAAACCATCCAAGAATGCTCAAAAACATGAATTTACTCTTTACCAAATATCTGTATATGATAATTGGAACCGTCAAACATTTTAACCATCTAACAGTATGGAAGAGAAAACCTGGAACCAAGCAGATTTTTGGTTCAAATCATTCATGCTCGGGAGCCACACTGGGGCCAAGAGTGGCATCCACTGTGGCCCGATTGGCAAATGCCTACTGGGGCCAGATTGGCAATTACTCATTTGATACAGCCCTGTGGGGGCCAGACTGGCAGATGCCAATCTGGCCCCAATCTGCAGCTGCCATTCTGGCCACGCTGTTGTCTCCGTCTCCAGCCCCACACTGTGCAGATGCAAGAATGGGCCACACTGTGTCAACTAAACCTCATCTGTGTGCCAGAATGGCCAAATCTCCTGTTAGCTCGGTGAACTGCTGCCCTCTTTTGAACATTAAGTATCCTTCATATAAATTGTGTGTAATTGTGTAAATTTTGATTTATGTAAAGTTGTTTTGACATACCAATTCTTGAACCAATT
>JAMKCH010043080.1:0-12821 GCA_023653785.1 Ophioderma brevispina
CGACTTTACTGTTTTTGCTCCCATTCCTAGCTCGAACATCACGAAAATCGAGCCACCAATAAGCACAGTGATTTAGTTACTCTTTCCACTTTCGAGAGAAATTTTAGTCCTGCTGGTACTGTGGATGCCTTGTGCTTCTATCTTGGGTTGTTGCACCAGAAGATGATATCATCATCCTTCTTACTATCGCTGTCACCTGATCGTGTGCCATACAACTTTTCAGTTCTCGCGCTGTCCTTATCACCGTTGTTATCGTTCCATTTTCTTGCGTAGATTTGTTATTTCTTCTCTTGGCTTCTACCTTCAGACAGAGATTTGACGTCCTTGGAATGTCTCTGCGAGAAGGGAAAATCCACACAGAAGTTTCGTCTTCAGCCTACACATATACGGTGGAATTCTTGACACATGCGCAAGGTTCGTGGCTCTTGATTTGGTCTCAAGATTCCCGAATTCTCAGTCATGCACATGATCCTATTTGCTTTCACGGGAGACGGGCGTTGGTATGGTCGGCGATGCAGGGGCCTCTCGCTGGTTTGTTTTACGGCGAATGGGGTCGAGGATACAAAATACTTGCGAAGGGAAGTCGGTTGCGCGATTCTAATCAATATCATCACATCACGACCTTTCAGTTTCTGCATATGGGTTATATCGTGATTACATTTCATGCTATCATTGTCATCCGGTAGTAGCGATGAAGAAACTTGTACCAGTGGTATCATGTCATTGGTGTTAACACCTGCAAGTTCTGCTAAGTTCATCTTGTCGATTGGTGCGATCTTTTGCAGCCAGAACAGCAGGCCGCGCTTTTGTCCTTGTCACATCTCGGACGTGAATCTTAGAAGGACAATTGTCTTTTGAGATTCGTAGAGTGTCCTTATAGGCATTGTCGTATTAGATTAGATAACCGTACCGAATTACTTCATTGCATTCTGGACATAGCATATATCTCCTTGACTATTTCACCGATATTTTCCTTTTTTACAGTCCTCACAGCGGGCCATTTTCAGGCGAGATCGAGAAGATCAAAATCAAATTATATGTTGACTAACATGTACGCAAATTTCATATATTCCGCCGTTCGGTTGCTAACAACACGGAGCGTTGTTGTAACATGTCACAGGCTCTGCTGAAATCATTTTGCTGGTAGGTTAACAATTTGAATATTGGGAATAAATAGTAAAATTTGTCTTGCATTGCTTCACTTCCGAGTTACAGTATTGTTTTATGATTTTGATCTTTGCTTAAGTGAGTATACCCACCTCAACACGTAATTCACAATTTAGGATTATTTCTCAGTATTTTGCTGTTTTTTTTGGACCCCTAATCAATAGAACGGCGCGTACATCGCCTATTGAAAAAAAAGACCATGTTAACGCGTTTTCTTTTCCCCCTCTATCCCACCTTTGAATACGCTTGTCCCCCGGCTGGAATTTAAACATTCCCCATGTATGTATGATGAAGTGTTGTTTGACATGTTTTTGTAAACCAGGACGTGTGTACCACAAATGTTTCACAAAATGCACTTCGAAACTATGGAGAAATAAATACCTCATTGATACGCATATCGAAATACGAGGAAAATACTATGGAATGCAAATTTTAGTATCTCCATAGCACTCTATAGCTCCCTGCAAAAACATGGCCAGCTGTAAAATAATGTTCTGATGTACCAAACCAGATTTGATTTCTCTCATACCACAGTTGGATAAAGACTAGCATAGTAGGAAGTTTTACGTACTCTTGTTACCATTGTTGCTTAGATGGTTAATCTTTACTCTCCAACTGAAAGTTTTAATAGAATTTGATTATAATGTTATGTCAACTATAATGTTTAATATTCCATTTTCCAAGTCGTTCTCTGATACATTTTCAAGAGCATCCATCAAGTATTTTTGTAATGGATGTCTTTTATTTTTTTACGCTGGTCTAATTGGGGGTTGGTTGTTGAAACTGTTCTAGATTTTTTTGGCATTGAAGAAAAGGGTACTTTTGTTTTGAATTAATCAATTTACTAATGATTTGGATGGAGAGTTTGGGTAACCTTAGCTTCTTGCTCTTCAAATAATTGCAATTTGCTTCTGGCACAACTATTTCACAAATTCCAGTGCAAGCTATAATCGTGTTGTTTCTCGTAAAACCGAATGCAATTTACCTATCTTCGTAAATTTTTACCGGCATTGTTGTGAATGAATGTAATTTTATAATTTTGTCACAGTTTTTTTTTTGTCAAATGGGTATTTTATCGATTACACGCAGTGGATAAAACCTGCAAACACACCTCTTAAGGCCCCTTGTAAACTCACAACAATTTTTTTAGACGTAGAGTATGGAAATACAATGACAACATGCTATATTGAATAAGACCATCAGTATTAAAAATTACAATAACAAAATTTATATTTTCCCCTCCGTTCCCATGGTAACGGCGGCCATCTTGGAAATCTTACTATAATTCATTATAATCCATTTTTCTCAGAAACCATTATGACAATAAAATCATGAAACCAACTCTGATTATTTTTGGGAAGTAATCTAGTGCAATTACAAAATAAAAATGATGAGAACTTACCCTGCAACAATAAACATCGGGATCATGTGATCCCATTCATGAATTTTGGGTTGATGGGTGAGTTAAAGGGGCCTTAAGGCTGACATCGAGATTTCGTAACTTTGTCCGAATACTATTTTATAAGTAAAGATACTCACCAAAAATGCTCAATTCCAAAGTTAGAGAGGAATCGGATTTTTCCGTTTTCATCAGTCCATTTTGTACATATACAACCGTGCCAAAATTTCCGATTTTCTATATGAGAGACTTCGATTTGAGCTTAGTTTATTTCACACAGTGATTATTATAATTGGGCAATATGATGGTAAATAAGCAAAAAACATATTTGTTTGAAAATTGAGGGTTCCCACTGCCCTGCAATGATCCCTGTGCAATCGGTTAAACATGGACCGATTTACCGCTTAATGTATTGTAAGTCCTGGAATGTCTGCTCTTGTCCACCAACATGTCGGTGGCTCAACGTCATATTGAATACGGTCTATACGTAAATTTTACGGGTAATTTTTTTGCAGAATTGCTTCCAGGATTTTTCCTGTAAAATGTATAGTATATTTTTTACAGTGTAAGTCTTATGTATAGTTGATGGAAACGCTCTTTTCAATTACTTAATGCCTTGTCAAAATATTTCTGGCTTCTTCAATGAAACCATTTTTTCCTTTAAGAATTTCCACGAGTCGATCTTCACTATAAATAAACTAATGAAGTAGTAATTCATGTCTTTTAGTAAATATGATGACCTTCTCCACATCAAACTGCATACCAAATCATTGTGGTATAAACCAACCACTGAATTTCCTTGAAATTGTAAGCCAAACTTTTTTCAATGTCCAGGGTCGTTTTCTTTGCAAAGTCTATATATAATTTATTAATATAATCACATAGACATTGGTATCCTTCTGGCTCAGATATAGCCTAACTTCTTATCGGAAGAAGAATATTGTTTAATCAGCTTAAACAATAAGTTGAAACTTTTTTGGACTGTCATGTTTTCTCAACGATAGTTAATTGTCCAGATCTGAGGAAAAAAGAAGTTAAAATCGTCCTTCTGTCACCAATTTCTGGGTGCAAAATGCAAAAACTTTTTAAAGTTGTTTTCAATAAAATAAAATGAACTCACAACAACTTGTAGAATGTTGAAGGTTATTAGGCGCTCGACTAGGCCCTGTAAAATAATACATTTCCTGTAGTTTTATTGGGTTACTTGAAGTAGAACACTTTAAGGCACTATCAGTGAATATATTGAAATTTGCAGATAGCTTAAAAAGTGTAGGATAACGTTTGGTAAAATTTTGTTTTTTAAGATAAGAATCTCCATTTCAATTCTGTTTGTAGTAAGTATCCTTAGGATCGTAATGACAATATCCATTTTTGCCGTAAAGTTTAGGTTGGTTTTTGGTGGCATCACTTGTAGTGAATGTTAGGGTATTATACTTGGTACACAGGTGAATGCAAAATCCTGATATTTGCTGATTTTTTTTTCGATTTTTCATATTTTAGCAAATCACTGATGGGTGCATTTCTTTAAAGGGTGCCAATGCTTTTCTAATTTCTAGAAAAAAAATACAAATACAGCATTTATTTCCAAATTCATTGACAGAACTACATAATATGACTAGAGTTCAGCTAATTGATGGTGTTATTTAGCACCATGCATTTTTGGTCGATGAAATACCACTTAGAAATATAAGTAAATATGAATCCATCCTTCTCGTTGCATATTGGTGTTTAAGAATTAGATTAATATGCGTTGATTTAACATTATTTCAGAAGAGTGGGCCCCTCTTTGAAGACTTTAATCAGATTTCCCCTTTCTCCTGGCTGCCAAATTCTAGAAGTGATATTTGTCCCAATAATATCCTACCATTAGATATGACTACCCACCCAATCGATTTCTACTCGCCGCTTTGCTCTCCGCTTGAATCGCGCATGCTCGAAAAATAACGGAATTCCGATGACTTCACAAGACTTTTTGAGACTCGATTTTTGGATGAATATATCACGTAAGTTTGTTTTTTCCTATCACATCGTGCCATTTTTAATGTTACTACGATTCATACTCTACCGATTCAACATTATTTTACATGTGCAGAGTATTGTTTCCCGGGTCGAATTGGCTCTCTGTACGGAACGAGATTTTTGATGAATTTTGCCTAATTTTGGTGGCATTTTGCCTGTCCACCCTAATATCATGCCAAAATGGAGGCAAGGATTTTGTCAATTACATGGAACCATTTTGCAACAGTTTTCAGATTCAATAAATATTCCAACAGTGGTTTTCTTGGTCCCAAGATTTCCATCTTTTTAATAAGGCCCTAATCAACATAACCTATAGAGCAGAGATGACATTTTTTTGATTTCTCAATGGGATGGGCTCCGGACTCTTTAAACCTCCCCCAAAATAAATCCTGCGTACGTGTCTGTTGATCGGTCATGATGATTGGTCTATGTTTGCATCACACGTGAAGATATGCATACGAATATATGAATAAGCTTGGAAGCACAAGCAAAATTGCATTGTGAGTCCGTGAGTTGCGATGTTTACAGTTACAACAACAAATGAACTTTTGAGCATTACCATTCGCATGTACAGTTAATAGAAACAATTGTGGTGTTGATTGCTTTTAATGGGCAAAACAAGTTTTGAAAAGCGCCACCAAAAAGCGTAATTTATCAATTAGCAAATGCTATGGCCAGATTTGATTTTTTTCCTAACATATTATGCTACTATATGTAGGAATTACATCCATTTTGAGTAAAATAATTACGTGTACAACTGGGCTGTTACAAACATAACCATACAAAAAAACAAATCTTGGGTCACATGGACCCCCCGTTAACCCTAAACCTGCTGATTTCTAAGTAATTGGTGACCCCCAACTTCACCTAACTCCACAATCTAAAGAAGCTCCCTAAGTGACACAGGCGAATAAAAAAAAATATTTCAAATTAGCTCTCAAATGATACTCTAGGACCATACAAATAATTTTTACAACACAAAAATAACATACTACTAATAGGGTTAACCTTTATGTCCTACTACTTCCTCTGCCCCTTTAGTTTAACCTAATATAACTGGAGTTGGAGTAAGCGGTGTTGTGATGTGATGGGGATGCCATATCAGTGGTGTGTTTACTCTGGCTGCATGCCTCCTCTTGACACCGTTTTTTGAACCTCAAACATTTTTTTTTGGTTTTTAAAAGTGTGGTAAATAAAACCTCCCAAAATAATTTTTGCAATAGTGCATTTCATTTTTTTTATAATTATGCTTATGTTTGACACAAAAAAAACCTTAACAACTACCAAATGTTTAGTTCGACGACCTTCTTCCAACGCATTTTGCTCAGTACTTAATTAGTTTAACTAAAGTACATGAATACGCAAAATTTACATGAGATTTTGAGTATCATGACTCATTTAATTTTAGAGTTATTAGGCTAATTAGTCCTAGTAGTGTAGATACGACTTGTTGCCCTCAATTGAATTTCCTGTTGAGGTCAACGCAAACAATTCGTAAATGGGTAGATACGACTTTGTTGCAAACACGACACGTGTGAGTTACGCCACAAAAATGGGTCTCCTGTAAAATCATGAAACTTGTAGATACGACTTTGTTGCACTTAAATACGATATGAGCTGAGGTGGTTAGAAGCTGAAATCCAATAGGTGAAATGAAAGAAGGTAGCAAACTTGAATGAAGCTAGTTCCAGTGCATAACCTCATCACAATACAACACTGAGTGCGTTGGGGGGATCGCTGAATTATTGCCTTATGTTGTTACACGTCCTATTTCCATGCGAGTGTGGAAGATGTCTACCTACACGATGACAAATCACTTACAACCTAAAACTTGCATGGAATTATTTCTTTCTCCGTGTAAATCGAGCATGAGGTGAGGGATATTTAGTTTCAATCAATTGCTTTACTAGGAATAAGCCATATCCCTATCTTCTAATACCTCGTCCCCAGAAGCCCTAAGATTTACCGGAAGTGATCAACATTTTTGGTATCAGAATAAAGCTACTATTTTCCCGTTTAGTTACCCTGTGAAATCTTAGAGCCAAGTGGTTTGGAAGTTTATGAGTGAAATGTGCCCTCCATTTTGGGTCGACCAATATTATTTTTATCACAGTGCTCTAATTGGCTTACAAAATCACGCTTTTAGCTCTTGCATAAAACGGATTGAAATACTGGCGCGAGAACTTTACGGAAGGGGGTTTTGAGGTAAGGCCAATCATCAAATGAAAACTTCAATTTTTCAATCCTTAAATCGGGCCATCCCCCTTTAATAGTTTACTCAAGTAATGAATGCGCATCATTTAATATATAGGGAGTATAAGATTCAATTTAATTTAGAGCTATTATTATTAGGCCTAATTAGGTGTAATAACGACTTTGTTGCACTCAAAAGGAATTCAATTTTGATGCACCAGCAACAACGTCGTAAATGGTAGATACGTCTTTTTTGCACTACCGTGGTGAGTTTACGCCACCAAAATGGGTTCTCCTCCTGTGAAATCATGAAAATGTAGATACGACTTTGCTATTAAACATTTTCCAACTTAGCGGCACAGACTGCTAGAGCTAGGAAGGCCCTGGGAGGAGGCCAGTTGACTTCAATCTCTGAATGAAAAAAAGCCATACTTTGCATCTCTTTTCGTCAATTTTATATGACTAGCCGGTACACCCAGGGGGGGGGGAGTGGGAAGGTGTTGGGCGCACCCATTTAAAAAAAGCCCCAAACCCCCTAACACTAACTCGCTCAAAAGGCAAAAAATTAATTCAATTTTCCGAGCGGAGCGAGCCAAAATTCTGCTAGTGGCTATTTTTTTCGAAAAAAAAGGTAAAATATCGGTAAAAAGGTCAATTTTGGCCAAATTCGCCCCCCTTCTGAGGAGGCTCTATTTTGGGGAAAAGTTCCCCTTTTGAATAATCGCCCTCCCCTAAAAAATATCCTGGTTACGGGCCTGATTATGAGTACTCATACCGATACCGGATGATTCACTTAGATATTAGTCGAAATTATTTCTACTCTTTGGCAATCACACAGTCTAAACAATACTAAACCGAACTACTAAAGAACACATGTCAGAAAACATGAGTGTACAAACCTCGGAGATACCAGAGCTGCAAGCCAGTAACCCGCAATGTCTATCACATGTGTGAGAAGTCAACATTAATCATGTTTAGGTTTGGCCTTTTTCACCACATTGTTTCGATCTGATGATGGCAGTTTTGCAAGGGCGTGTCTAGAAAGCATTTTCAAGATTTCCGAAATTGTCTCATAATAGGACAGCAGCGCCAAGTTTGCATTGAGTGGCAAATGACTTGCTCAGTTTTTCATGCCACAAAAAGTTGTAACATTCCGGAATCTAATAGTTGCACCCAACTTACAACCGTGCAGGGAAATACCAGCCAGAAACTTTTTGTTCGTGCACCCCATCACCTTCTACTCTATGTCTTTATATCAGAAAAAATGCGTAAAAAACGATTATTGTCTCACGTATCATTTTATGCAAATTAAGTATCCGCCTTAACATTCGCATATTTAACCAATACTGCCATAATGAAACAAATACGGTGCCTCAAGCTGACCTACTTTGTGGGTCAAAGATCATTAATGGAACAAACCTAAAATGGACAAATGTTTCCATTCCCATGCCATCATAATATGCAATTTACGTCCGCCATTAGTAAAAAAAAAAATGGCATATCCTGGTAATTTTCACACTAACTGGCACGCGCAGATACGATGCCGAACCTGATATTATGAAAAAGGGGTACTCATAAATTATAGTCGAAGAGATAATGGTCCAAGTTAGGGCCTTACCGTAAAGTTGAGTAGATCACCAATTTGTTGGCTGAAAATGAATAGATTTATGGGTTGAGAATAAGAATCTGCCGGTGCCACCTGGACATCCCTGGGCATTTGAGAAATCCAGATGGCGTCGCCAAAATATATAATATATTCCCCTATATTGTCACACTATTGGAGTTACTAGCTATCCTATAGGGATCCAATGAACAAGTACTTGGCACTTGTAACATTAATTCATACTTAAATCAAATGGAAGCCAAATCTAATAATTTTAAAATATGCCCTATATATACATCATCCCTGCGATAAAAAAGTAACATAAAGTACTTAGATTATGTTTCAGACACATTATATATCTTATGATACGTTAAAATTGTAACATGAAGCGTCAATCAATAATGGCAGGCCAAAAACGTGTGAATCTCTTCAAAAAACACGTGACACAAATGTCTAAATATTATCCAATATACCTTCAAGTATAAATAATTGTGTCAATGAACAATAGAAATGTACCTATGATCATAGCCAAGGTAATACCAAGTTAATCCCATAAATAAACAGACTTGGGTCAAATTATAATTGAGTGTCAATATATGTGAAAACATTTAATGCCTATGGTATTTCTGACAACTTTGCACCATATTAGTTTTATTTCGATTATGGCGCATTAAACCAATTGAAATGTATGTTTGCAACTCTGGTTAGGACAAATGTACATTTCTAATTGTCATTGACACTTGGATTTCGATTTGAAAGGCTGTAATCCTTTGTGTCAAGTTATTTTTTTGAAGATTTTCACATTTTGCTGCCATATTGATTGATTTCATGTTACATTTTAAAAGTCTCCAGAACTACATTTTATTTTGTCTAACAACTAACTCTAAGTACTTGGTGTCTATTTTTTATCCCGTATTTGCTGTTATAGGGCATATTTTAAAATTATTAGATTTGGCTTCCATTTTGAAATTTGAAGTATGACTTAAGTTACTGTTCCATACACTTGTTCATTGGATCCTTAGTAATATCTTATAGACTTTATTGAGCGACACGACACTCATTCTGATGGGTCTCCACAATCGTTAGAAAATGCATGAAAACACTTGACATATTTTATACAATATTGGGTGGCTTGAGCTACACACAAACACGGCTGCAGTAGTTGGATTGGTGTTACAAGAATCTGTCAGACCTATATGTTTCTCACCTGTCCTTTAGATTGGAATTCGATGGGCAGTTTATATGTTGGGTGTCAACCTTTTCCACCAGACATTTAATATGATTGAATAAAATACATAAAGCTTTGAGTTCAATACGTCAACTTATTCAAACTTGGTCTAAACGTTCACTCACAGTGCTCGGAAGAGTAAACTGTTGTAAAATCTTTTTATTAGCAAATTAATTACATTGGTCAAATGCTTCCAAACCCTGCAGATAATATTTGAAAACATTCATGATCTGATTTTAAATTTATTTGGAGAATGGAAGCCAGATAAAATAAAACGTTCCCAAATGATTCAGAAAATGATTTAGGTGGTGTAATTACCGCACATTCTACGCAGTTAAATGCACGTATGTCGTCGTGGCTACGTAGAGTGGAATCTGGTGAACAAAAATGGGTTAAGTTATTCTATATACTTCCAAATAACAAGGTTGATATTTTACATTTGGAACAAACAGGTCCACAATGTTAAACGTCTATTCAAAACATTTTTTGGTGTATGTAAGTACACGCTTGGTGCATGTGTAATTAAACATAAATTCCGTTGACCCAAATATTGATTTTAATACATTGCGAGAAACTATTTGTGGTGGAATGATAAAATATGATTGGAAAGAAATAATCAACTACAAGCCCTCGTGGGCTAGACAAAGGCATGATCTTCATCATTATCTATAAGTAAATCAGTAACTTAGAGTATGCATGACTGCCCACATTTATGGTTTGAAAGACAATTTGTTGAATACATGGTATTTATATCACTTGGTTTTAAAAGACACTTGGAAGGCTTGATCGCCATAAACGAGTGGACACCCTTTCAACCAACTAACTAACGGATATTTTATATAGGTTTCAAAAAGGTTGTAAAGATTTTATCGTTTATTACTAAGAAACGTAAACAATCAGTTTTCACAAAATAGTATTCAATGGGAAATGATAATAAAACACAATTTGACACAATTTTACCTCTAAGATACCGTGTTGTTCCTAAAAAATACGAAAATTAAAAATTTACAAAATATTTTCAATATAGATCATAAACAATATTATGCAAGACAATAATTTTTTGTATAAATGAAATATCAGACTTGACAATGTTTGTACATTCTGTCAGGATAATATTGAAAATATTAGTCCATCTTTTTTGTTGCCACTGTCAACATGTAAAACCTTTTTGGAAAAGAATTGAGACTTTGTTCAACAACACATAATATGGTATCATATGGTAACAGAGTTTTTTATCTGCTTAGATGACTTTTTGGGTCGAAGGTGCGAGTGTGAATTTAATTATTTTACACTACGCGCAAATTTCCCACATATATCGATCTAGAGTCAACAAAAATTGTAAACCACAAACCAAGTTTTATTGTATAATTAAAAAAGTCTAAACCATTAAAATATATAGCAATGAAAATATGAAGGAGGCGGTTTTTTGTCAAAAAATGGGATAAAGGATATTCTGAATATATATGTAAATGTATGTAGGTGTGTATATAATGTATATGTGTATGTAGGTGTACACTGTAAAACTACGTGTTTAGTCTTAACAGTTTTTAAAGCGCCTAACGTGTTCTACTATTAAAAAATAAAAAATACATACTTTTTTTGTCCAAAGGTGGGTATTACTTAGACACACTATAAAATCACTAAACACATTGGATTTCAGCATAGTTTTTTCCCCACTTCTAATCAGTGCAATGCGAATTTCTAATTTGTAACGCCTTAACGCGGGTTAAACACTGTTTAATGTGCCACAATGGGCAATCTAGTAGCTTAACACTACAGTGTTTATGGGGTTTCTAAACACATTAACGCCATGCATTGGCCAATGTGTTTGGACTCTAAACCCCCTAGCACCATTTGTTATAAGATGGTTTTTTAGATCTAAACATCTGTACCCCTAAATGTTTCAGAAAACTAAATGCGATTAGTCATGTCTCATAAGTGAGACCAAATCCTATTTTGTGTACGTGGTTGAACCCAGAAACACCAAGGATGCTAATAAGCATTCTCTCTCCCAATGTATATGTGTGTATATATGTACGTGTGTTAGTATGTATGTGTTTATTTTATGTATATGTATGTAGGGACAATATTTTGGTCAGGTGATACAGGTGCAAATATAAGTTCTAGTAACTTGCTAAAATCTCGCATATATATAAGATATAGAGTATAAACAGAAGATTGTAAACCCCACAGGGCTATGCAATTTTTACTGTAGAACCTTTAAAAGGTGTGTATTTGGTATATTTTAACGCATTACTATGAATATACATGTAATGTTCATTTTTTTGTATATATTTGTTGTTTTTAATAAAGGCTTTTGCTTGGAAAAAAAAAAAATATTTTTAAAATTATCGAATTTGGCTTCCGATTTTGAATTTTAATAAGTTATACTTTTTTGTTACAGTGCCATCCCTGTTCATTGGAATCCTATATAGTATATCTCGTAACTCCATAGTTTGATGGATAATATTGGGTTGAATATATATTATCATTTATGGCGACGCCATCTGGGATTTCTTCTCAAAATGCCCAAGGAGGCCCAGGTGGCACCCGGCCTGATTCTTATTCTACACACCCTAATCTAATCATGTCAGCAAAAAAAATCGTGTGTATATACTCAACTTAAGGTCACATGAACGTTCTGACTATTAGGTCTATGTGTTTTACTAAATGTTCACCGCAAATACTAAGAATATGCAAATTAGGGCCTTCATTACCAATAAACTCGTTTTGGGTGATTTAATACAAATACAAATCTTACTTGTACTAAGGTAATGCCAATGATTAAAGACTGATGTAAGACTAAGACACTGTGTTGTCATCATGTCTAAGAGAAAACTGAGGACAGGACTTTTGCAGTGTCCCATGGACACGCATCCTTTAGGTGATATCCGTAATGTTGTATCAGGGTAGTTTTACACCCTTAGTGAAAGTTAAAGGAGCTGCAAGAGAAAAATTGGATCAGCTTCATATGGAAGCCATCTCCGCCAATCACAATGATTCCCCCCACATGCAATCAGCTGTGTCATACCTGCAAACCTCCATGAAGATCTGGACCGAGTTGGATATCATCGTCGGTCTTATTCAGCAAACTTTAATTTCCAATCTCAATCTACACACAAAACACAAAAGGTTCGACATATAGAGGGCGCTTCTTTCTCTGGAAATGTCCTCGTTTCTCTTTATTACCGTACTTTGTAAGTGCATGTTGG
>JAMKCH010043081.1:0-12894 GCA_023653785.1 Ophioderma brevispina
ATAATCAATTGCCTGCAATCACACTCCCACCCGATCACAAATGGGCCCATTCTAGTGGATGAATTGACCATGAAGGAATTTCCATCACTCCTCTCTTGGCAAAGCACAAAGATGAACATAAATAAATCATGCGAAGAATGCCACTACACAACTCAACATCAAATCAATTATATACAATGACTAAAATCAAAAGGAAATATTGAAGATCCATGGGCCTGATCGCTAATAGCCTAGTTCCCAGAACCCCAGATTTTACCCGAAAGTGGTCCATATTTTTGTGTCTACAGAAAGCTAACTATTTTCTAATTTACCGTGGAAATCGTAGGGCAAAAGATATAGGATTTTGATGGTATGAGCAAAAAAATACCCTCATTTTGATCGACCAATATTAATTTTAACTTTTTATTATATTGAATGTATTATTATTTTTTAGCTCTCATATCAAAACCGGATTGAAATATCGCGCGAAACTTTACAGATGGTGTTTCGGGGCCAAGATTGTTCTAATCAAATGAAAACCTTAGATAGTAACTCTGGCCACCCCCTTTAAGTGTATCATGTTATCTTTTGATATCGCACCTGGCACTGGCATTTCATTCACCACAAGGTTAGTAGGAAACAAACTTTGTGGTTTTGATCCATGGTAAAAGCCTATTGCATATTTCAACATTTTGATTTGGATTGCTTTTGTTTTCTTCACAACATTTGGTTTGACAACATAACTATATAAAAAGTTACTGCCGTTTTCACATCTCCTTTGAAATTTTGTTCTTCAACCTGGTTTACCAAGCCTTTTTGTAACCACTCACCCGAGAGGTTGGTTGTCCCCCGTCCAAATAATATTACACTTAAACACTAGTCATTTGTCATCATTTAGAGCCAACAAAGCATGAAAATCAGATACTGCAAACCCATTTTGTGAAAAATTTAGATCACCTCTATTCTTACACTGGTTTTCTATGTAAAATCAAAGTTTCATCACTGACATGAAACTTTATGACGTCTCATACTAATACTACTATGCATTAGTACTCATTTTGGGATCAATTGGTACGAGGATGACCAAAGCTATAGTGGTACCAAATTACGTATCTGTGGTCATTCGAATGTCTGCTAGGCATGTTGGGTACTTCTCTCCCAGAAGGGGGTGGTTCCCCACTTTTGGGATCACCATGCAATGTACCTACCCTAACTATACCCCAGGTTGGTACTTGTTTTTGCTGAAGAAGTGCAAAATTATCAATTGAACAAACAGAGCACAAATATCAATTGACAAACACATTAACTCATTTACACATAAAGTTGGAATTTTTTGGTGTTGTGCTCAAAAATCTGGTTGTGAGTGGGGGGGGGGGGGGGTACAAAACACAAGGTAAGAAGGGTTACTTAAAATGCAGTGTTCATAAGGCATGCAAACCGTATCTTAATGGCAGACTATTTGAATAAACATTTTTAAGCAGCATTATTTTCAAAAAATACTAAAATGTAGTCATTGTGCTAAACATATTTGCAACACCATGAGCATTGCTTATGAATTTTGCAGCCTAGGTTTGTACTAACCTTGCTTTACGAGTCATCTCAGAGTTGGTTTTGATTCTCCAGCCTTTCATTACTGGCATTGCACATGCTGCTACAGGCTATGGGGAAGGAAAACAGATGATTATGATTTGAAACAACATTACAATCAAATATGGTAAAACTTGCAAATCCATTCAAGGGGGTGTAGACTTAAACACATGACTTAGAAAAATGTTTTGTTATGTAGATAATTACCTTTGATAAGATGTTAACCTATCTCAAACCCAGATCGAGTTCAGGGCTCTACCCAAAAATTATTTGCACCATGCACCATATGGTAAAACTTGCAAATCCCTTCAAGGGGGTGTAGACTTAGACACATGACTTAGAAAAATGTTTTGTTATGTAGATAATTACCTTTGATAAGACGTTGACCTATCTCAGATCCAGATCTCAGGGCCCCCTACCTAAAAATTATTTGCACCCTGCAACTTCAATTAATAATGAAGCACTTTACTTTTAACTACAGCGGCTCAGAAGACCTTCCCAAGTACCTTTTCGCCTACAAATTTGTTTATCTGTGCAACCAGGAACCGGTTACCTCTCATAGCAATAACACGTAATCATAGTTACGCACAACAAACGTTCCTTGTACATTATTGAGAGCTGCGCTTAAGTCTAGTGGGTTCAATTTCTAATGTATAGTATATGAACGATCAAGAAATGATTCCCAATTGCTATGCGCTTCTTTGTGTAAACAGTATTTTAAATATTTCTTCATCATCTTCACAATTTCTTGAAACCAACCAGAAAGCTAGTATCAACTGTAGGGCATTTAGAGTGTACAATTGAGCGAACAGGAATTGAGTGTAGGCCCCCAGCGTCCGCCAGCCGCATGATTAAAACAACGGCACGTAATATGAGACTATTTACATGATTTACGTCACCAGCCTGGCATCAGCTCTGTGTTTTACAACTTCCACTCGTACTTTCGTAATACTTTCGCCACATGATTCCCTACTTCTAAAGATAAATTTCTAGTAGTTACAAGTTTCAGTGAATATATCCAGCATTTTTACTTATTTGTATAACTGTTTGTTGGGTCATTTGGTAGGAATAGGCAGTAACTTGGGCGGGTAACTGGGGACGGTACCTTGAGTCTAGAATTGGACTGAGTCTAGGCAAGGATGGATGATTTGTAATCATCATGTGTCCTAGGCATCGGGCTAGAACAGGGCTAGGAATATCAGACCTTGCATGTTTATTTTCGTTTGTATACTTGACCAGTTTAATTCATGTGCATGCTTAACAGGCTGTAGGTTGTGTTTAGTCTGACTGTTCCGTAGACCGTGTACTCTCTAGCATAGGCTGTGTGAAACACTTGACCGATGTTACTTACCACGGCGACAAAGAAAGAAATGGAGTCAACACCCTTTTCCATTCTAATCTGGTTCGCAGCGCAAGATTATGGGAGCGGGTCATTTGGACGGAATATCGGTAACGTGGCGGGTAACCTGGGGACGGTAACTTGAGTCTAGGAAATTGAGACTGAGTCTAGGCCAGGATGTATGATTTGTATCATCATGTCTAGGCATCGGGCTAGGACTAGGCTAGAATATCATACTTCTGTTTTATTTTCGTTAGACTTGAGACACTTTGAAATTCATGTGCAGTGCTTAACACTGAGTTTTTGTACTGTTTGTACCGTGTACTCTCTAGCATAGGCCGTGTTGATACACTTGACCATGTACTTACCCAGCGACAAAGAAGAAATGGAGTCCCAACACCGCATTTGCCATTCGATAATACGTTTTCGGCGCGCAAAGGATTATGGGAGCGGGCTTCCGAGCTGCTGTTACTTTTAACCACGAGTTATCTTATTTGACCGCTGGATGTTTGTGACCTAAAATGTGTCATTTCATCTCTTAGCACCCTGACATAACATAGAAGGAATACACCACAAACACCCTTGCTACCAAATAAGTCAGGTATATCAAAACTGCTCCCGCGTTTCATCTACTTTTGTAAACTGGAATTGTCAACATAATATGAGCTGAATAACATTTTCCTAAGTTCATAAAATCTTACAGACACAACACGTTTTTATACATAGATACCTTCACAGACTTTTCCACTTCCACTAAGCACATGCGACATTGCCAGCAAACAGACAGCCTGTCATGGTAGCAGAACCGGGAATCTCTACTCCTACCATTGCACACTCCTGCAATTATAAATTTTTCAAAAGTTATTTATACACACTAAAACCACTTTTGCACACACACATCTTCACACACAAGTACATGTGTTGGTTTGTGTATGTCATACATTGTATGGTGACCAGTGACCCACAGCGCCACAATGTATACGTGAGTATGAACTGACTAAGCTTGTGTATACTCGCGCTGCCTTTCGTACCACCCTGCAGTCTGTACCATTGAAACGCCTGCCGTCTCTACTTCATAACTTTCAGCTGGACGAGTATAGGTGTTCTACTTGTATAGCACCCACAAATTGCTTTCCTACCTAGACAAGTACCCACCGTACCCGCCTAAAATATGTACATGTGTTGGATGGCAACCTAATTCCATGCTTTTTTATGTGCTAAACCTCCTCCCCCCAAAAATGGCAAAATTAACTGCAACAGTCCATTTGTACTGGAAGTTCCTTGTTGTTCAAATCAAGGACCGAAAACAAGATATTTTTTCCTCCAAAATTCACAACCATGTGTGTGGTAGTGTTTGACCCCGTTCCTTACATGTCATTAAATTTTATGACCCCCCCCAAATATTTTGAACTACCCTTTTCCAAAAAATGAAAGCCCAGGACACCATGTTATAATTACATATGACTGTCACACTATATAGACCTGTAACTATAGCTTACCTGAAGAACAGTAGTGCCTGGATCAACCAGAACTCCTCTTATCATCCACAAACACTTCAACCTTCTCTGGTGAAAAAAAAAAAAACAAAAAAAAAAAAACACTGGTGGACATATGACTGGAAGCCGGCTCCCAGCTGCCTGGACATCACATTGTCTCGGAAAGTGGGGCACGCAGACATACTGACCATAGTCCTACAACAATATACAATTTGATTTTAGTAGATGGCTAGCATGGTTAAATTTCTGCGGAAACTGTCTCAGAAATTTTTGGCAAAAAGGGTGCTATGCAAGTTTCGCAAAGCTTATGTTTGGAATTCTTTCATTTTTTTGCCCATTTAATTTACTGCTAAACGTGGAAATGCGAAAACAAATCCTTGTTCCCTTGGACCCCTCCCCCTTTATGCACTTACATGTAACTACAGTTCCCACAATAAATCATAGCCAGTGAGGTACACTTGGTACGTATGTACATGCAGTAATAATCTATGGGCCGTCTTCCCTGTTACTTCAGACGTGTGCGCTAAACACACATCAGTCTCAGTAGCCCAATACCCATTTACAAGTTGTTGGAGCTAATCCTGTGAAGACACATTTTTACTTTTTTCTAGTCCCATTCGACGGGTCTATTTTCTTTTCTTCCAACATCTTTTGATTTTTTAATTTCTATTCTTCTGAGCATCCGTATACAACCCCAGCTCGCTGTGACGCTAGCAATGTCACCCACGCTTTTGCAACAAGTGCATCAGTGCACGGTAAGCCTTTGTGTTGTTAAGACTCGGGCCTTAACACGACCACAAGCATACTGACAGCATATAAAGTAATTCGCTGAAATGGAACAGAAGCGAAATGAAACAGGCTCAGTGCAAGCATTCAACTTTAATGTATAAGAACAGAAAAGCGTGTAATCCATGGTAGGCCTGACCCAAGTGCAAAACTTGAGGGTGGACTCATCATCTGAAGAGCCCTCATAGCTTTTAAACTACTGTAATGGTCCTATATGAGAAAGTTTTGAAAATCTTTTGGGGAAGACTTTTGTATTGTGGGGCCACCACCCCTATAATTTCAGCAGCCTCAACAGGAATAAACTGCATATTGAAGGACGTGGTGGCGGATACTGAATTCATCCATTTTTTTACCGTAGACTTCAATTGTGACTAGCCGAAGTAGGGTTTAACTTAAATTTGTGTTCTGTGTGGGCATAAAAAACAGAAATGACGCCCGTATTGGGAGACGTGAAGGATGTGGGGGGTGGACATGCGGCGTAAGCATAAGGACGGGGCGGCAATTGTGTGTGGAACGTATAAAAATGCAAACGTTCGCATACTCAACACCTTCTGTACTAAAGCATCGAAGCAACGATAGCCCTTTTTCATAACATACATAGGTTGACAATGTGTCCCAAGTAGAGGGCAACAGCAGTTCATCATAATTTCGTGCCAGATGGTGTTTTATTGGTGTGGACCACGTAGTGCATGATTAAACTATCATAGTTCCTGAAACACCGTATTTTTGTTTGTAAAAATTGATCTAAAACAGGGAATATTTGAAAATTGGCTTAATATGAATAAGTGTCCTAAATACTAACATATCAAAAAATCAAATCCCCTCAAAAAAGTAAGGCAAAAAATCAGCTTGCTATTGCAACTGTTACATTTGGATGGACATATTGTGTCCATCAAAATTGTAACATTTTGCATTAAGAAAGTGGATTTTAGGTTTCTTTGCCAATTTTACTTTTTGAGTGGGTCCTTGCTTGCCTCAAAACTTTCATTATAAAACTGATTAAATTACATTTGATACTAGGAATTAGACATTTTTACATGGGTACGGATTTGGACCCCTTTCTAAAACAGCCTAAGCATCCTCAGTGAAAAAAGTAATCCGATCTGGAAGCTTAATTCTTTGCAAACTGCAGTCGACTGGCGAGAAACTAATTTACATCAAGACCATCATCTAATTTTTGCAACACAGGGCCACCCGAATTTACACTCTCTGGATCTCTATCCGTCAACTGGCGCAGTTGACAGATAAGGTTTCTTGCTGAGAAAAGTGGTGCATGCATGATCATGAATGATAATCCTACTCAAACACATCGTAGCCTGGGCAACGACCACAACCCAATTTGGGTCTATAATGCCTGGTCGGAGTGTCAGACTGTACTCTGGCTCGTACTTTCTTTGGCAGTTTAGAAGCGTACGCCAGCTTCCCCGCCAAAATGGGCACCATTGTCTTACACATAGACGCAGTACACGGAAAGATCAACGCACGTGTTTGTTATGTCCAAGAAATTATGGCCAGAGATAGTCAGCTCAAAGCACCTTGAGACTTGAGAAGAATTTCTTGTACGTGTGCGTTGCTTTAACTGCTCTACGTGCAACCCAGTGGTGCGCCGATTTGGTGGGGAAGCGGGCATACCTTTATAATACTATAACTTGGCCAAGAAATTATTATTAACTGCAACTACATTGAGATGAATACCAACATGACCAACTCTACTCGTCTCACGTAGCCGTTTCACATCTCCGTATGTACCTCCTACAATACTACGGGCAGAAGTGTATTGAAAATACCGGGACGGGTGCACAGCGGATCTGATGCGGAATTACAAATCTAGAATGAGTACAAAACAGCACTTATTGAAATCTTTACCTTTGATGTATCCCTAAATTAATATTTATTTCTACACACATTGTTTCCTCCATTCATCATGGTTAAAATCAGGACATCTGATGATTTTGAAAACGGGGTTTGTGATTTCTTAACCATTAATTCCAATTTAAACATGCCGTCGCCCCCTGCACAGTTCCTGGTTATTTCTTTAGAAGGGGCACGAGCATGCTTATTTCCGCTGATTAGTGCTCTGCGAACGTGTAAACGTTTAAACGTTTACACGAATGGAAGGGTCCCTACACCGTTATAAAATTCACTACACGTTTACACGTCAGCAAACCCTACTACTTTTGTCAGTATTATTTTAATTGCTGAAGTCAAATTTTCACCAAATTCCCCGCCGTCATAAAAGTCAAGTTAAACAGTTCCAATCTTCTTCTAGAAATGGTTTCAGACTTTTACGGAAACAGGGAAATCCCCGTTTACCAAGTTCTTGGTGACTGAGTGGAGCGACTTCGGCAAATACACCGCATAATCACGGCCCCATTTACGCGGTGCTTCAATTACATAGGGATCTACAAATAGAGGTAAAATGGCAGCTCCCACAGTGGATCGTCGTTTGGGATCTTTGGTATCATTCCAACTGCTTTATTTTGGATTAAAACATAACATAGTAGTACAAACATCATTTATGGTTCAAGATGATATTTATGATCGAATACAAGCCGGGTAACCCGATTTATAACGATTTACTGGTGCAACCCGGGTAACCCGATTATGAACGATTATGGTGCAAGAATGCCTTGGCGTGGACGCGCCAATTCGGCAGTTGTTTAACTTTTTATGACCGTTTAAACTTTAACAACGAAACGAAATAACAGACCGTGTAACGATAGAAATAAAACTGTAACTCCCAGCTCTATCCCTGATTACCATAAATTGCGTATATCGTCCGGAAGTCATGGCCAGAGAAGCTTAGGCCTGACCAGAGTGCAACACTTGAAGGCGTGGCTCAGTTTCAAAAGCTCTCATCATTGTGTGTATTGACGCTTACTGTTTGGTCGCGGATGGTACAATTTTTAAACACCTCTTTTTTGTACCACAGACAGTGCTCGATTACAATATAAATTTGGGCTGCACCGGTGGATGTGGAACAAAAATTTTACTTGCACAAAATTGATGCAAGTGCCACATTTAACATAAAATTTAACTCATGTACAACTGATTAGTTGTACTGCTAATGCTATACCGTGTGTCCCAAAAAAATGCAACCTTGCCTGGCAGGCGCCATAAGTTTTGAACAAAAGCATGTGACTATTTATTCCTTGTTGTAGGTACGATGGGATTGGTAGCTAATAGTCCGGAAAGTTCCATAAAGGTAGAGTCATAGTTTTTAAGATCAGTACCCCCAACATGTAAGCCTAGGTTTCAGAGCGACAGCACATCGGTCTGTCTAAGCATAACTCCACATTATGTCTTTACCATGTTGTCATTAACGGATGTGGAGTTCTGCAAATACATACGTAATACCTTTTGCCTGTTAGCCTGTGTTTACAGGCCAATTCAAAGAGCCAACTTTTCACACGGCAGACGAACAACATATCACAAGCAATTCAGAATCGAGTTGATATATGTGTTCCTTATATAATATATTACCTTTTCAGAGAGTTAATACTCCAAATTTTCTCGAAAAACAGTAGAAATTCCTAATTTTATCGGAAACAACCTTTCTCGTGCAAGACTGGCTTGAAACTGGCCTGAATAAATGTGACCTTGATCCGGAACGTCACATACCGGTACCCTGGACCAACTGAATCCCTGAGCCTCTAATATCCGCACGGCCGTTACATGTGCTGCTATTCACTTGAGTCCGTCATGTTTGTTTAGTTCGCACAGATGGGCTAGGGACTCAAGTACTTACTGGAGAAAACAAGAGAAAAATTAATCCTTGTTGATAAACAAACGAACACGTGGTGACCCGTGTTACGTATTGCAATGACCTCTGGTGCCATTGTCGATTATTGCTTCCCTCATGCATTTGAACGCTGAAGTGATTGTAGTCGCAATTTTGTTCAAATTTTGGATTTTTATATTTCGAGTTTTTTTCACATATGTCATCGCATTGTATATGGTGTCAACTTGTGATTGATAGTGAAAGCAGGGATTGTTCGCGCTCTTTTGGAGGGAATTTGAGATCGACAAGTTGAGGTAGGTGACAGGCAAAAGGTATTACGTATGTAATTTGCCGAACTCCACATCCGTTAATGACAACATGTTAAGACATATGTGGAGTTAGCTTAGCATAATACATGCACATAAGAAATTCCACATGCATCTGTGCATGTGTGCATCCAAGACTGCAAGTAAAATCGAGCACTGACCATAGACCATTGTGACTAAAGCCGGAGGAGGTGCTTACTGTAACATTTTGATGCATAAGTTACCAAAACAGAGTATTTTGGACCTCATAAAATAACCCCACAATGTTTACCACGCGCACTCTAAAAAATGCCCTCATCTGTGTCAATAATCACAACTTTACTGTACTAAAAAAGCCTAAAGGATAGAAGTTACACCCATCAAATGTGTGGTTATCGGCTTTGCGCCTCAGCGGCAACCCTCTACCACAAACAAACATTCTATTACATTTACTTCAAACCATGTTTGATTTCACTTTCGGTCCTGAAATGCTTACCCCTTGCAATATATCACTAAAGGCATACCTTTTATTCCCTACAAACTTTGTTTTCATAATGTAATTCTTAGGCATATTAAGCAGGTACAATATCTTACTTAGTCAATTTCATTCAAGTTGTAAACTGAGGACCAAAACACGTAGGTAAATATCCTGAGTGAAAGTGTTAACTCTGTCGTGCAAGCCACGAAATCCATGTGATGACAATTCACTTTCGACCCCTGTAAACAGTTGGCATGAACCTATTTTCTCGTAATTATTTTTTGCGATTTTTAAGATTGTGACCGTTTTTTTTATTTGGTTTAAATCTTTCCTTGGCAAACAGAAATACTAATACTTTATGAATAAAAACTTTTCGCAATTTTTTAAAATTTTGCATTTTAGCGCTCAAGAAAACCAGAAAAAAGTTGAACAATAAAAGTGCAAACACAGTTTCCCTTACCGTATGTGACTGTGTGTACAATGTGTTTTTAAATTTCATTTTCCGCTGACCAAAGTAGTTCTTCCAAGTTAAAAAAAACTCGTAATGTAGAGGTTTATAATCATGGAAAACAGTTATTGCAATGGATATTTAAAAATTGAGTTCCTA
Source organism: Ophioderma brevispina (assembly GCA_023653785.1). Taxonomy (NCBI): domain Eukaryota; kingdom Metazoa; phylum Echinodermata; class Ophiuroidea; order Amphilepidida; family Ophiodermatidae; genus Ophioderma; species Ophioderma brevispina. Next base: position 10,299 of record JAMKCH010043081.1, read on the forward strand.
TAAAGAAATTTATGTACTTTTTCATTTGAAACCACGCAGAATGAGAAGCTTTAACCTTGTAAGCGTTATAAAATTATTGACATTGGTGTTTAGGCTCCAAAGAAGGCACGAATATATCTGGGACTCAGGTCAGCATGCCGTTTAATTTGTCAACAAACAAAATCTCTGATTGTGTAGCACAAGAATAAGAATAATTTGATCTTTTTCACCTTTTCGATGTGTTTTTTTTAATTCAAGCTGCATTCTTGTTATAAAACTGTCCGGTAAGTGTGAATTGCCCATATCAGTGCGACATTTTGTTACTTGTAAGTGCGAGGAGGAAAAGGGAATATTAAAACATGTCAACAAGAGTCGCGTAAACACGGTGAAGAATGAATCAATTGAGAGATTTTGATGGTTATGTCCCTCTAACAGATTCGATCTGTGTAGATAGAGTATGGAGAGGAGCTTTTTCACTGTCCAGTGAGGGCCAATAGGTGACCAATTGTGCAATGCCAAGGCAGAGCAACACAGTTTTATCATAACTTTATCATCTTTTCTTTTTTTGCAATTTGTTTATGAAAAATTGTTAAGTTACAAAATCTGTGATCATGCTAGCACAGTAGCAGAGACTCAGAGTGGGATCCAACTCAAAGATCGTTTTTGTTTTAGTTATTAATTTGTTCAAACTTTCGGTATTTTGTGCCTTTTTATTATGTGCGTCAACATTTCACGGATGTAAGCCATGCATGGCTATGCATGAGCTGTGCACCATTCGTATTTTTACATCGAGCTCTGTAGCTAAGAGCAAGAAGATGCACGGCCACCATGGCTGGGAACGATCAAAAAAAATAAAAATTTATTACAATTCAAAATGATGTTGGTAAGAAATAATATAAATTTGTATGTACGGAGAGGGGGCTGGTCGTGCTTACTTAGGGGGGGCGGGGTTGTGGCGGGGCGTGCTAAATAACGGGCAAAGGTTGTTAGTTCGTGAGGGCTCGCGATGGGTGGGTTGTCTTGGCGGCTGTGTAAGCGCTTGGACTTGGTTCTCTGTTTGTCAGCACAGGATGAGCGCCAAAACCGTGGGACCACCGCGGGCAACGGCACTGACGATGGGGCGCAGAAAGCGGGGGGCCTGGTGGGTGTGGGGGGCCCAAACCTTGGTGGTCGTTTTGTTGTGTTTGGTGTGTTGGTGGGGTGGATGAGTGAACAGGGAATACAATGACAAAGGATTGGCAACACAAGGTGGGTCGGGCTGAGGCTGGTCAGTGAACAGAGCCCATAACGAAATGGCACCATTAGGGGGTTAAGTGAATTGTAAGATTTACCCAGGGATGTTGAACCTCGCAACACCACAAAAACTACTCAAGTTTAAATTGAGCCTGAATGATCGCCACCAACGGCAGGATGTCTGGTTGTTCCTCCCATGGCCACACATCACAGTTCCTCTCAGATTCATGGATTGTGTTGACATAGCTTGACACGTCATAGCTCGGGCGAAGCCCGGGGCTAAGACTAAGTATATAGATATCGCGGGGTTTTTCCTCCACGCAAAGCCTTCGGAAAAAAGTTTTAAATCTTACTTACGACCTCCTATTGGTAGATTCCGATTCCCTGGGTGTTTCATTATCATGAATATAATAATTATTAGGTCACAAATAAGGCATACGAGGTATTGATAAAACAGTTTTTAAACAAGTTTTTTGATGTATAATTGTTAATCAAGCAAATTTTAGTATTCTTCAGTGCCTTCAATTTTCATTTTGCGCCAGTTATTGACGCTAAACATCCTCATTAAGTCATTGCCCTTAACGCAATCATCCCGTTAGGTCCAATTGCAGTTGATTCTTAGTTTCCTGTTGGAGATTTTTAAAAGCGACGAGGTCCCATTTCATTTTCATTATTTAACTGTCATTTTCATTAGTTACTGTTATTTCCATTATTACATCTAAAGGATCTTGAATACACTTCACTAATGTATTTTTACTAAAACACAGTTTACAAGGGCCCTATTTAGCAAACAAGGGGTCTTTGGCAAGGTTTATTTCTTCAAAACTTTAAAATCAGTTCAAGCATTTTGTACAAGTTTTTATGACAATCGAACTAGATGTCGCGGTTCCTCGGCTTTCGCGCTCGCTATATTCAAAGAATATAACTGTGGGCCGCCCCATAACATTTGACCCTGGCACATGACTTTGATCTCATCCACATATGATGGACTCGAGGTGTCACCTATGACAAAAGTTTGGTTCAATTGAACTTCCAGGTTCAATTTAGATAATTTTAAAGTTTTCGCCTTTTTCACTTGACCTCACATGAACCTTTGACTTCACATAACATGACATTTGACCTCATCCAACCTATGATGGATCCCATTGTTGCACCTATGACCGAAGTTTGGTTTCCAATAGACATTTTGCCGATCCCGAATGGCATCTCCTCGGTGCCCATTTCATCCGGGAACTTGTACCAGAGGTCATTTTAGCAAATCTTTGGTTGTTCGTTTCGCGTCGCCAAGCAGTGCCTAAAATTACAATACCAAAGACCTTTCACGTGAAGTTTAATCTTACAAAAAATGTAGAAGAATATCTATGGCAAAAAACAATCGATGCAC
>JAMKCH010043082.1:0-12379 GCA_023653785.1 Ophioderma brevispina
TGATTTCAGGAAAAATGGCTTAGTCATTTAATGGCAACGTTCTGTAACTTAGTACTCCTGAATTACAGTTTACTGTAACTAACCACTGCACTGTCATTTTGCCAATTGCATTGCTAGTTGTCACTTAGTGTGAGTGAGGAGTAAACCTACTCCCGTCGAACGTTCATCTGTCTGTGTTTTATTCCCACTGACACAGATTCGATCTGTGTAGTACCTTCCACCCTCGAATGTGTGTCTCAGCTTTGTTCCTACAGCCCACACCAGGTATTACACATCCTACATGGAACCTTTAAAGTATAAAAGTAAGGGTTGTCCGTTTTTTGACATTGGTGGTCGGAACGACGTAAAGGCCAATATGCATTGAAAAGCGTCAAATCCAGCACTGTATAAGTGTTTAGACTCATGGACTTGTCCACGCAGTGCTGCGTCGGTAGTCATTACCCAAGAAAATAACCCGATGTCCGTAAGGCAGTATTTATCATGCCCAACTTGTGCTTTTTTATTTATCTCCTGCAATTCTGTTTTCTTCGATGAAAATAAATATTAAGTCTAATTTTGAGATATTCGTGTCGGGATTCGTGCTACAACGATTTGACTTATGTAATGTGGTATACTAGAATGAGGGTGATTCGTAAATGTGAAATGCAAAATTAAAAGATTGATAATGACTCGTCGGGACATTCCCTAATTTCAGTATGACTCGTTTGTACTACAGCACCAGGCGATGGTACAGTACCTGACAGATACCGCCTCACATCAGGCGCTTGTACAGAGCTGACAGATACATTTACATTACAATACTAATAATAATATAACCACTGTGCTATAGCAATGATAGAGCGCTTGCACCAAAGTCTCTAAGGCCATAGAAAAGACCCTAATATTTACAAAAACATTCAGCACATAAACCTGAAAAACAGGTGTGAAATATAAAGTTCATCATGTATCACCAAATGCTGGTAAATCCCAAAATAGATGAGTTTTCACAAAGAAATTTGAATTGACCCAAGAGTCTGAGTTCTCTGAGTTATATGTAGGTAATGTTCCAAAGTTCTGGAGAGGCATATTAACCTTCTCAGCCACACAAGTCCCTTGTTCTGAATCTTCTTTCCCTAGGAACCTAACTGATAATCTTCTTCTCCTCTCTCTCTCTCTCTCTCCCTTCACACTTGGAGAATGAAGAAGGGTATCATCAGTAACTCTGCTGATGCTCCAATACTCCACCCTTTTTTTCTTTTGCTTGATTTTGTTTTTTCCTCTTTTAATCATGTTCTTGGTTGCTTCATAATTCCCTCCTTCCGTCCTTTTCCTCCTTTTCTCTTTTTCACCTTTTTGTTCCCTTATTCCTTCTATTTGCTTTCCTTTGTCCTTCCCTTTCTTCTTTCCTTCGCCTCCTCCTTTCTCCTTTCCTCTCTCTTTGCTTCCTTCCTTCCCTCCTTCCTTCCCTCCTTCCTTCCTTTTTCCTTTTGTCTTGGTCCCCTAATGTAATATAATCCTGCTTTGTGGTACGGTATCTATTTTTTTTTGTATTTTAATTGTAGAACCTAAGTAGATTTCACTGCACCGTCACGCTGGCGGTTATGCAGGACCTCGATCTCATATTCTCATCTTACTTTCAGTTACCATTAGGCCTTTGCTTGTAAAAATTTGCTTTGTTTGTAAATTTTTCTTAATGACTTGTTTTCTCTTTATAGATTTTGAACTTTTATTTATCATTTGTTTTAATTTTGGCTTTGGCTTGCTTCTTGTTATGTTATTACACGGCTGTGATGTTTGAAGTTCAAATAACTTTGATGATGATTGATTGAAAAACTAGGACAGACATAGGATTCCATAGCAGCATGTTTGTTTGATATCATTTAAATTTTAACCGTTTTCTTTTTTTTTTTTTTTACAATTTATGTGTAATGTGTTTTATTATCTTAGTTTTTTATTTTATATTTATACAAGTTAGGCCCCTGAATTGAGAGATGGTCACTCATCTTATGAATCTAGCTTTATCACAACCTCATCAATGCCCATGGGCATTATTGGCAGTACTGCTTGTATGTGATATCCATCATATTTCCCATGCACAAACCCCATTTTCCTTGAGTTTTATGAAATTGAGCAATTTTGTAATTCAGTATTAATGTGACTTTGAACTTAGTATCTGAGTACCTGATACTGTACTTTTATAGTCAGAACTAAAAGTGATTTAAGTTAATTTCAGATCCATATTTACTAGTTTGAGGCAATTACGGCATGTAAACAAACCAACTTGGAGCCATATAGACAATTATTGTGTTGTGCTTTTCACTCCGCCTTTTGTCGTCCATGGGTGCCAGTAGGAACCCATGAATCCGATCTCCGATCAATTAAGTAATGAGTCGGGCTGTCTTCATGAACTTAAAACCAAAACACTCCAGTGGCCCCACCAACCCCTTATCCATGCTTACGAGGTTTAGTCCCCAAAATTGTGATTTATACACATTTGACATTAATTTTAAAGGTTCCATCCAGGAACTGAATATAAATGATGTGGTTTGTGTCAAGTCTACAAGAAGGGCGAAAAGCTTTCATATTTGGGGTTGGTGATGACTCATTATGACTTGATTTTTCAGAGAGTAATAGAACTCCAGGTGACTGGTGTGAATCTATTCCTGGCACTGACTGAAAATCAATAGTTTTTCACTAATGATGTCACTGGTATTGTATTCTTTTTTGTGGCACGGTTTATTGGAATGGAATGAACCGTAGAGATTTGGACTAGGTTTAGCATCTCATTTCCTGGGACCTTAAGTTCCCACTACTGAAGCATGAAGATGTATTTACAAAAGTTGTTCTAAGTAGTCATTAGTTCATCTAATGTTTAGCCATTTAACAACCACCAGATTTCGAGAAAAATAAATCCTACAAATACATCAAATTTACCTGATCTTTTCTGAGACACATAATGACCCGTGTTAAAATGTGAATTATTGGGACAAGTTACTTGACTTTTGACTCAGTATGAGTATTATCGCTGTCTCAGAAATTTTGAAATACATTTTTTCTGTGTATTAATTAAAAAATAGTCAACTAGAATTAAAGATTATCCATCATGGTATGAGAGGGGCATGTATTCAAGACATCTTAACTGGTGACAGAATTATGAAATTGTTTGAATTTGTTCTTAAATATGATATTTCAGTTGAGATCTAAGAAAGTATAATTTCCTTTCCAAAGGCCTCCCTTTTGACCTGCTCAAAATATTTAAGCATCTTGTTCATTTTGAGCAGGAGGCCTCCATAGAGAAGCATGCTTTGATTTTCTGTCATGCACAACAGAAAATACTATTTTAAATCATCTTTTTATTAATACGTAAAGACAGCATTTCTGGCTTAAAGGAGCATTTCGTGATCCAACCTCGTCCCCCCGACTTACCTAAAAAAAGTTGAGATTTTTATACCATCTGAACCGTTAGCTAGAAGTAGTCCATGTGTACCTAATCTTATGAGCAAATGTGGTCGTATCTGTAAGAAATTAGCAATTTTGTATTTTCTGTCTGTAAATGAACAGAAATTACAGTACAGTGGCCTATGGGGCAGTGGGGAAATGCAATTGCTCATAACTCAAAGCCGCAAGATCTGGTTCAACGCATATTTTGTGAATAAGCATTTCTCAAGGATATCTACTGAACAAGAATAAAACCGAAGGTGCTGAAATCACGTAATGCACCTTTAATATTCACTTCGCTATATGTGATTGAATACATTGGTGATGTTCCTAAATATGCAAAAATCATGGTTAAGTTAAAAAATGGGGCGCACTTTTCAGAAATCTTGTGTGTCTTAAAACGATTGGTTGTCACTCAGTGAATTAATTCATCATGGAAGGGTTCAATATGGGTTATAAATTGTTGGGTGAAGATGAATTCCATGTTGCATAATTTTGTCAATCTTCTTGGCAGGTCTTGGTGGGCTGTTGGTGATAAGATGACATTTAAGGATGGGGCATACACCATATGAGCAAAGCAAATGATATTAAATTGTAAACCTGTCTAGATCTTTTTTTTTCCATTTTATGTTTTAGGTGAGGTACAAAGTGTTACGGGGCCATGGTGACGGTATCATCTCCTGCCAGTTCTGCATCAAAGACACGCACATCTTATCTTCATCAGATGATAAAACATGCGCACTCTGGGTAAGCAAGCGTTAATTATGTTAGGTTACTGGAGCACAGTTATAGTAGATCCAACCCATTGTGTCACCAGAGGAAAAGTTTTGGACAGCGTCGATTAGTTGTGAGAGGAGGCAGAAAAAGAAAACACGTGGTCCGATCCACCTGTTTCTTGAAGAAACTAAGATAATCTGGCCTTTCATGTTGACATAATTTTCACATTGATAGTGCAAAGGCTTTTGTGCTCCATGTATCCCAAACTCGGGCCCTCAGAGGTCAGTAACATTCAACTCACCTGTTACATTGAATACCATTGAAGCAAATACGATTAGTCAGGATGTTTTGAGAGTTAATGTATAGCTATAAATGCACTTACGTTGCTTTCATTAAGCATAGAATTGTTTTTTCTCTGCTATCGGACTGCTCTGTTTCAATAGATAAGGCGTGGAATTTTAATTTTCACCCACTGCACATGCCCCTCATTTAAAGCTCACGCCTTCAGAAAAGTACTAGAGGTGACACGATGATTTGAATCTACTATAGTTAGTTTTTAACACCTCTGTGGCTAAGTGGGTCACATCTGACCCAGAGAGGGAACAAAGTGTATTTCTGATATATCTCTTTTGGTCTGTTGGGATTTTGGCTGGCAGATAATACCACATAATCCAAGTCCTTTGAAAAGCCACTGCAAATAGTAAGGATTTATAGACTTGTTTACCTGCCCCGGAATTTTGCTGTCCTTCTGGCTAAATCATTGTTAGCTGCAGTTTACAAAGGAGAGTATTATGCAACTCATCTCCCATGGATTATGGTTTAACTGTCAGGCCTAGAAGCAAAAGCAGACTCATGTTGGAATAACATCACATTGCTGACTGAACTGGGCCCTAAAGGTGTTGAAGGATAGTGTCAAACACATCATTTAAAAAACCGACTCCCCTCACCCAATGGTGACATTGACTAATTATGAAAACTTGCAGTGTCTGCCCAGTTATCAGGTTTGAGACTTACATGGATGCGATCCATGGGTTCCTATAGCTGCTCAGTTCCCCACGTGTATCCTGTACCCCTCTCCCCTAAATACGAGGTATGCATGAGGTGATTTAAAAGTATGCAAACGTGATTGTGTTTCCTGCAATGATCAGGCTTGACATGATTTTGACTACTTTCATTATCATGTCACACTTGAATTAACTAATTGGCATGTGCACCCTCACCCCCAGCTCTCCTCCCCGCCCAAATAAAAGAACATACTCAGCCACTGAGGTGACTACACAGTCTAAACTGAATATGCAAAAGTAGATACATTGAATTTTAATAACCCTTCTAATAGTTTTATTTATAATTTGATATTTAAAGCATATGGTGGTAATTTTATAGTGCATGCCCCCTCAACTTCACCTTCTCCCTCAAATGAACACAAAGAGATTTCTGAAGATAAAAATTGCTGTGACAAATTTCTCTGAATTCGAATGTGATTAGGCCAAAAAAAATATAGTTTGTCTCAAAGCTGATGAGTGTTTTGAAAACTAATGCGGTACGCACATTTTTTATTTATTTTTTTAATTCCTAACTCCATTCGCTCACTCATAAAATATCAAAGGTCTTCTGTTCAAAATACATGGTACGATAAGTGGACTGCCCCAAACATCAACAAAGCTCCAGCAGTTAGGTGGGATGCAAGGATCTATCTATTATTATTATCCTTTCAGTATTTTACGTAAGTGGAGATAAAAAAAGCCCAAGCCAGTCTGCCTGCATGGAAGGCACTTGAAGCTCCATTTCGGGTAGTTCAGTGGTCACCTATCTATTTCAGTATCTTACTTAAGTGGAAACAAAAAATTATATTGAGAGTAAAATCATGTAACGGGACACCATTTTTGGACTTGTGTACTAAACTCAGTCTAGGCCTGAGCTAGGCTAGGCCTGTACTACTTTGATTGTTCTTGATGGCGCTGCATTTTGGAACTTTTAGGGACGATGCAGATCATTGAGATTATTGTTATATGTCAAGCTGCGATGATTTGGTTGATTATTTTTAAAGAAATATGCCAAATTCTGTCATGTAATTTTGTAGTTCGCCGAATTGTTTACGTGTAGATTGCCAAATTCACGTATCTTTTTGTGCCAGTTTACTGTCCTGTTTCGCTATCTTACCTCATTTTATAATCCAAGGTTGATATATTGTACTCCAGAAGGTCTTGAGAACCATTAGCAAACAGTTTTTACTTCCGAGGCAATCAGATAATGAAGAAAATAACAGTTTTGAAGTGTTGATTTTACTCACGAAAGCCACCATTTTCTGCTTTTGCAAGTTCATGAGTAGCGTTTCTAGAAATTGTTGGGATTCTCTAAAAATGCCGTAATTTTCATAAATGTTGGATTCTTTAGAAAGTAAAATGCCTGTGAATGTTGTAAAGTTGATGTAGATGTGAATAAATGTAACATTTGTTTTAATTTGTTAAGGTTTAGAATAACTTTAAAGATGTAGAAATCTCTAAAATACTGTAGCTTGTATTTTCACATATAGGGAAACACTTTGTTTATTTTGATCGATCAGCTGATTACTAATTAGCATATTATTCCAATTTAGATGCTCAGCCAATGAGAGCTGTGGATTTGTAAACGTCAGAACTTTTAGCCAATCACGTTTAAGCAGGGTGTATTCGATCAGTCTTTATTGTTACTTCTGGGGTTGTTTTTATATAACAGCGCTCGGTCGGGGCCGAGGCCCCGAGAAGGGCAGACCATAGCCCACAAGCTAGGCCAACCATAGCCGGCTGCAGGGAAGAGCAAACCACTCAATAATTCCCAAAATAAACCTCAAAAGTCAGGATAGGGATGACTCAGGAGCTAGAGGACAAGCTCTAGTGACCGGTGTCTCCTAAATCAAATCTGGCTAATTGCCTGAATGGTGTAGCAGCCTAGGCCTACAATATATTGGGTCTGAGATTAAATAAGGCTTGCTACCTTGAAGCAGGAAAAAAATGGGCCAGATAAACTGGGTTCATAGCTGATCAATGATGCATATCGATTGATTATTGGTGATTGATATCACTAAATACAAAATAAATTATTTGGTATAAAATTTTAGATTTAATAATACAGTTTCTTAAGTTGAAAGATTAAAGGAATTTATTTGAATTGTTCAAGAAATTAACGAAAGAAATAGTTTCCTTTCAAGTGAAAATTTGAATTAATTCTGGAACTCCTGCATTGCCACATTAGTAAAATAAATAAATAATAAATAAATATTTACTGAATTTGAGTTAATTTTTCCTGGAACTTGTAACAATTTTTGAATTCAGCAAATGTATAAAATAACTTCTTTGCACTGATTTTATAATGTTTGAAACAAAGAAAAGTTTTCCTGTGTATTTGTTTTGTTCTCTTCTTTTAAGTAGAAATGTAAATGTACGGTAAAAGGTGTTTGATTGAATATTCATGACACGCTACCACAAATTATGAATATTCATTAGTGTTTGAAATTTTGGCCGCTCGTTAAAAATTTTTATAAATATTTGTTGAATAATCTCTGAATTCTCATTTGATTGGTTAACACCGGTAGAGTGGTGTTAACACCCCAGGGGGTGGAGGTGATCTTCACAATCACAACTAATAAGCTCGGTTGCATGGTTGATACCGTCCACCGACCCCTGGACGCGGAGACCTCTGGGGTTGCTAGTTGTGTTAAATATTACAGGCTAAGAGTAGGGAATTTTAGGATAGCCTGTGGAAATATTTAGGTGTTGAGAGCGCAGCCCCGTGTCCCGCTATAATCATATATTATATGATTTTACTCTCAATATATTTGCATTTTCTTCTGATGCATTTTGATGACTTCAGGAGACTACCATTCAACTCTTCATTAACTTGTCATTTAATGTTTCAATCCAACTACAGTAATATGAGAACACAAAATAAATTGATGATTTATAAACTTTAAATGTCCTAAAATATGAATTCAGAAAGAGTTAAATATGAAAAGTGTAGAAAAAATATTAAAATAAAGACTAAAACTATTGACATTAACTGGGAGATTACCTTTCACACTGCCGGTGTTGTTCAAAAATACTGCCACGATCACGAATCGCAAAACAGTCTCTTACACAATAATAAACTGGCACTTGATGCCATACATATCAATGGAAACAGCATAAAAAATAATGCTGGCATCAGTGAAAGTTGTCGGGAATAAGTCGGGGTTTTAATCACTTGATATTGCTTCCAATTTGTGAAGTTTCTGGCCAATTTTAAGAAAAAATATCATTCAAAAGATGGGGTTATTATGGATAAAATTTCAGAACTTTATTGGTCAAATATCTAAGGACATTAATGGCAAATTATTTAATTTTTTTCAGTCTGTTTTCTGTATTTTTTAAAAGTCGATCGAGATATTCAGAAATCATACTCGTACGTTTTTTTAGCACTTTGAGGACTCGGGAAAATGAACAAAATACGGTGAAATCGTACTATTTGGCAGGCATGAATCGGTTCAATGCGGAGCAGATCGCTTGAATCGGGTGTTTTAGTTTTCAACAAAAATCAAAGTTCAAAATTTTTTTTTGAAAAAAAAAAAGTTCCGCATAACCTTTTTTGAATTTACCACTAAATTTACAAACGCGCGCGTCAGCTTTGAGACAAACCATTTTTTTCTTTGGCCTTAGTTGTAAAACAACTACCAAGAATGCTGCAAAGATTTTGGACAAATTTTGAACTTGCCTGCTCTCCTAAGTGGCCCTATGGAGTGTGCTCGGTTTTCTGTCACACACTAGAAAATACTAATTCATCTTTTTAATTATACTTGGCACTTTTGGCTTATTCACTTCAGCTGTGATTTATGGTAAGTATTAAACATGCAAAACCAAAAAAGTTTAAAAAACAGAGGTGCATTTTTCTAGACACTTTTTGTCATCTTGTCTTCTATATACTCATCATTTTTTTAAATGAGAGAATTAGACTAAAAATATGCAAAGTATACATAGCACGTGTGCCCAGTTCAGGTTTGACACTTTGTATGATAAAAGATTTGTACTGATAAGTTGCCATATGTGCACCTTTCAACACACCACCACTAACACAAAGTAAATAAAATTAACATTCCTTATAATAGGTTTCAGCTTGTCATCATTTCAAAGCTTTTTTGATGAATTTACCTTAGCATGATAATTTTTAGAGTGGTCTTCTTTCAGAAAGTTGAGCAAAACCACAAGGAATAGAATAGTATATCATTTATCACAGCTCTTTGAAACTCTCATTTATTATGAGAAAACCAGAATAAAACAAAAAATATCAATGGCAACACACTTTTGACAACTAATTTAGATTATTTATACCTCTGACTTCATCCTGTGTAAATTTTACAAAATTTCATTGCAGGCAAATATGATTTTTCTTAAAAATCTATTTTAACAAGTCTCTCTATGGAAAATGGCAATATAGAGGGCACTATAACATAGAAATCATGAACTCTGTAGGCCTTTATGGCAAGATTCCTGCAATGTTTTTTTTCTGATTTTTGCAGAGGTAATACCTCTTGCATGCCCCTACTTATATCAGTTTTCAAAAATGTGTCGCCACTGCTTAAAAATGCTCTAAAATAAAAGAGATGGTTTGTGTGGGGTCAAACAGCTGTGTTGTATGACCATATATGAGTTGATTAAGGTTTGATTTGCTTTTTAAAGCTGTATTTATATGGTTGTGATATTTGTATAGTTTTGATGATGTGATATTTTTCATCTGACAGAATGTACACACAGGAGACAGGGAACAAAAGTATGAGGGTCACACCACATACATAACTGAGTGCCGCATGAGTCCAGATGATACCAAATTCATCACGTCTTCCTGGGACAAGAAGCTCAGGGTATGGGATGTAGAAACTGGTACAATTTGGTAGGTAGATATTTTTTAGACTTGGATGTTCCAAGAAGCAACTGTCAATAGGGATAATTGGAAAAACAGTTTTTAGAGGATGTTAGAGATAAAAATTAAATTTATAGTTGTGAGACAGTTTGCCAAATATTTGCACGTCATTTGGGGAACCATCTAAAAAAAAAACCAAAGACTAGGGCTTGTTTGGACTCATTTCAATGGATTTTAGGCTGACTTTGAATATGCCCATGAAAATAAATAATTTTGAAATGTTTTTAACAAAAAAAACCAAAAAATTGACAAAACTTAATGTGTGTGTCGAGTGCACTCGACATCTGCAGGGAGAGAGTTTAAGTGATGTATAACTGCATGTACAGAATATAAATTTTTCTAATCCTTGCAAAAATGGATTTTCCATTATATTTGATTTCACAATCCTTTATATCTGGTGGGCTGGGGTCTCAAGTTTGGTTTTGTAGGGATGTGCCCCTGAGAGTCTGGAAGTAGGACCCGTAACTATACCAATTTTTGCCAAAAAAAAAAAAACCATAGAATACCAGAAAATGGAAAAGTTTGGGCCATATTTAATACAAATTGCATTTTTCCTCAAAGAATTGAACCTTTTAGAACATTTGGAAAATTTTGGTTCTTAATTTTACACAACAACTTTTTAGAAAATTTTGGCTTCTAATTGAGCAAATCTGACTAATTTTCCAACAATTGAGGAATTTGACAAAATCATGACCATTTCTATACTGGTATCAAAAGTGGCATGAAAAAAAGGGGTCTTTGGATGACCAGAAGGACGAAAAGAGAACTGTTGCCGCACATTATCCCTGTTGATCATTTGTGAATAAAAAGGCAAAATGCAGATTACAATGGCAAAAATAAGTGGCCCAAATACACATTAGAAAGAAATCCTGCACCACTAATTTTGATAAAATAGATAGCATTTGACCACATACCGGTATTTCTCTAGAAATTTTTTTCCACCTTATGTAGATTGAAGTGAAATTACATTGTACTAACTTAGTGTTCCAATTGTGGTTACACCTGGACAGGAATGCATGATGGTATAGTTAAATTGCTGCCAGTTTTAAAATGATGGAAGATTCATTGCTACAGGATCAGACTTAGATGGTGTATTAGGCTGTGGAGTGTGAGTGAAGGACAACTTATTCAACAGGTGAAAGGTGAGACATGTAATTGCAGACACATGTACTTCTTGTACCTTCATTGAACATAGTGTGAAACATTCTAAAAAAGGCAGAGGCACTTTTCCAGCAAAATACAAAATACCTTAAAATAGCTGAAATGGATAGATTGGCACTTGCATTGAGCACCAAAAACAGTTTTACACCTCAGTGTAATAATATCCACCTTTCGGACCTATAATATCTATCGCTCCTCTACCAAAACCTGGCTTGATAGCTTAGTTGGCAAGAAGGTTGTGCTAGTAATACGAAGGTCACTGGTTTGAATCCGGTCAAGCGCACATGGGTTTTTTCAACACTAACATGCGCTGGCCATCTCCAGGAAAAGATTAATAAATATGCATCATTGTCTGCCTGGAGAACTAAGTAGTTAAAATTTTAGAAGGGCTATAGTTTCAAGTTAAAGTCAGTTGGTCATTTCAAGCCTTTTCCCTTCATTTTCAGTCAAAAGATTTTCATTTTAATAGTTTAATTCATATACCACTTGTATATTGAAGCTTATTGAGATCCTAAACAGCTGTGAAATTTATAAAATGTTATTGAGTCCTACCCACTCTCAATTGAGGTTTCAGAGAATGGTTTTGTTTGCATTGACACCAGTTATATGCCCAAACTGGGGGAGTTTCCATAACCTGACCCATCTGACACACTTTTCTGACACACTTATGAATTCGGAAACCTTAACGGAATAAACCTGTGCTTTATTCTGTGAAGGGTTTACGAATTCATAAGTGTGTCAGAAAAAAGTGTCAGATGGGTCAGGTTACGGAAACTCCCCCAAACTGGTTATATATTACATTGAATTATAAACCTATTTAAGAATGATATCATAGTGATACCATAATCTTAACCGACAGATAGAGACCAGTGGTACCATTACTTAAAATGGAAGTAAAATACAATTTACTGATGTATTTGATATGTTTCAAGCATTCACCTTGTGTCTCCCATATGTGGTGAAATATTGCCTATGTATAGAGCCCAAGAGAGTCTGCATTTTATAGAAATTCCAAAATGAACAATCAGAGATTTGTGGAATTCTGCATTTGAACTTAAATTAGCAGCAATTTTTGCTGAAAGTTTATGGCAATTGGAAATCTACTTGGACAAAAAAACATTACTGAATGATGTAAGACCTATACCACATTTTAAAC
>JAMKCH010043083.1:0-12440 GCA_023653785.1 Ophioderma brevispina
ATCAATTATATTGTATACCAAAAAGGACCATGGGTAGTTGGGATGGGTAGTTGGGATGTCCATTTATAGCTTAAAAAGGATAAGGTGTGGAGTGTAATGTAGAATGTGCCTGGGGTAGTTGGAAGGAGGAACGGGGGTTAGTGGGAAAGGGGGCCATCTTTGGAGATGAGAAGGGGGGGGGTCTGTGTTAGTTGGGAAGGACGCTCTGTGACAGCTGTGAAGGGCTCCCAGACAGTTGTGGAAGGGGTTCTGGATAGTTCGAAATGAAGAAGAAAAGGACCCTTGGGACTTGGGGCAGCTAGTTTTTGTTAAAAGGGCCCTGGTATAGTTGCAAAAGGGGCCTGAGGTCGGTAGTCAGACAGGGAACCTAAGGTGGGACAAGTTTAATAATGCTACAGGATACGTCTGATAAGGTTCACAACCAACTAAACTGTCATACTTATTCCTTGTATTTCAATATATATATATTTTTTTACTGTATTTCAACACTTTTGTACTAAGCAAGTTGCCAATATAAAAAACTTCAGAATTCAATCTGATATTGGTTAACGTTTCTTCTACATAAGTATTTCCCAACACATAGAACAACCCCAAACAAGACTCACTACTTGGGGCGACCCTTACCTTTTTAAAGGAATTTTTATTGGAGTAAACAAATCGCTTCGAAAGACAACGTAATACGACTGTATGCAAACCGGACAGTACGGTATAAAAAACGCTGTGAAAAATAACTTCTAGAAACACTGTTGCACAGGTACACGCTCTGTTATTTCATCACAGTACCGATACCATTGCGATCGATCGAGTTGGGGCGGTTCGCACAGATCCCGGGCAGGCTCCTTTCAATGGATTGTTAAGTGCGTCATCACTAGGTTTAATGATGGATAATAAAACAAGCTGAGCTAGCGCGTCTCGAACGCGACACCGCCAAAAAGCAATTTCACAATCATTTTTTAAAATTCCGTAAGTCTATGCAAACTAAATTGCCGCGCAACTCCTCGCAAATGGTCATTTCAAGGATTTTGATAAGGATCACACTCGCCTAGTTAAACAAGAGATCACCAAACTTCGCAGCCCCTGTCGTTGGTACCGGGTCACTTCACCACCACTTCTCCACCTATGCCTATCAGCCAACTAAAGAGGGGAAAAATCCCAGGGGCTTGAAATATCCGAGCTGAGTTCCTGAGGCACTGCGGTCCACGATGTCTGAATGCTCCAGGAAATTTACACACGTTGCATGACCGACAGTCGTATTGTTTTATTAACCATCAAAACAACCAAAATAAATACACACCTCAAAATGCACTTAAAAAGGTTAGATGGAGCGAGATACAACTAAAGGCAAAGCCTGAAAAGTTGTTGCACCACCTTATTAACATATTACAACAAAAGGAGACAGAACCCGGACACAAAAACAACACAAGGGACACGGACATGTGCGGTTGCAGAACATTATAACTCAACATTAATAGCCCTCTTATTATTACTGCTATTTCATTTGATCACGTTTAACTCTCCCCATAAGCAACACGGCGTCCACCAAAGACCCGTCTCGGAGAGCGACACCACGCATGCGCGGAAATGCGAGAATTAATTTGTAAGAAAAATAAATTTGTCTTTAAAGACATTTAATATTTAAAAAGAAGTGGCCATTTTTTGAGTATTTAGAAAAGATCGGAAGGACTTCTTTAATATTTTCAATTGGGTAACTCGTTTAGTGATTCGGGAAGCTTATTCCAAGTCTAGGCCCGTATGGAAGACTGATTTTATTGTGTGATTTTCAACCGAAAGTTCTTTTGTTTCTAGTATCATAATATGAGTAATGCCAAAAGTTTCTGAAAATGCTATGATCAAATGATGCTGGTAATAAGCCAGTTCTATATTTATACATGAAAATACCCAACTCCATATTATAGATTTGGAAGATATTTAAGGTATTGTATTTTTCAAACAAAGGTTTTGTATGACACAAGTATGAACTATTAGATATTATTCTGATGGCTCGTTTTTGTAGCTTAAATATTTTCATTAGGTATTTCTTAGCTGCATTACCCCAAAGTAATATCCCATATGATAGGTAAGGTAGAATAAATGAACAGTATAGCTGATACAATGAGGTTCTTGGCAAGAAATGTTTAACTTTGTTCAATACGCCAATGTTTCTGGAACATAGCTTACAGACATTATCGATGTGTGATTTCCACGTCAAGTTTTCATCTATTATCATTCCTAAAAATTTTGCATTTGCAATTCTAGTTAATGTGCAGCCATCTAATTTAACGGAACAATTGATGTTGATATTTTTGGTTTTATATGGAGTTCCAAGAATCATGAGATTTGTCTTGGCCGCATTGAGAGATAATTTATTGCACTTGAACCAATTACACACTTCTTGCAATTCTTTATTCATAGTATCATATAGTACATTTATGTTTTCATCAGAAAGAAATACAGTGGTGTCATCAGCAAAAAGAATAAATGAGAGCAGCTTAGAAGTAAAGCAAATATCATTCATATAAATAATAAAAAGCAATGGTCCTAGAATTGAGCCTTGCGGCACACCACATATTACTTTCTCGAAAGATGATACATTATTGTTATATTTGACATATGGTCTTCTATTAGACAAGTAATCTGCAAACCAAGCATGAGAAACTCCTCGTAAACCATAGTGGTACAATTTATCTAATAAAATATTATGATCAATAATGTCAAAAGCTTTTGACAGATCCATGAATATTCCCAAAGTTAATTTATCATCATCAATAGCTTCAGTTACATTTTTGTTGAAATCTAGAACAGCTAAATATGTAGTATGGTTATTTCTGAAGCCATACTGTTTATGATATAAAACATTATGTTTGACCAAAAAATCATAACATCTGTTATACACAATACGTTCCAAAAGTTTTGAAAATGTTGGCAAGACGGAGACCGGTCTATAGTTCCCAAAATGTTCAGCTTGATCTTTTTTGAAGATGGGAATAACTTTCGCAATTTTCATGTCATTAGGAACAGTCCCAGTACTAAGTGATAAGTTAAGTAGAACTTTTAAAGGATAACATATTTCATTCGCTACTTTTTTACGAGGTCAGATTTGATGTTATCGTGACCCGGGCTTTTATTATTCCCCAGTTTCATAATAATCTTAGCAATCTCATCTTCGTCTGTCGGTCTAAGAAAGCATGTAGCACTGAAATGTGTGTTTTTCAAATAATAAATAAAGTCATTGCCAGAATGCTTAATGCTTTCCGCTAGGGTTGGGCCTATACCAGCAAAATATTATTAAACTCATTAGCAATTTCGTTAGCGTTTGTTAGAATTTCATTATTTTTAACAAATTTACTTGACATGGGTTTCTTGATGTCCTGAGTATTGAATTCAAAATTTTCCACGTATTTCGTATATTATGTTTTTCGTTATCTAACAGACTACTGAAGTAGTTTTGTTTAGCTAAGCGAAGTAAACTATTTTGTCTATTACGATATTTTTTGTGTTTCTCAATATTTAAAGCTGTGGGGTTTTTCATTGATCTTTTATACAATAAGTTTTTTCTTCTGATACATTTCATCAAAGATGGTGTAATCCATGGAGATTGAGGTTTGTTTTTCATACTTGATCTTTTAATTTTCTTTTCAGGAAAACATTCATCATACAGCAAATTAAATGTATCAATGAAAGATGCGTACGATTTGTTTATGTAACCACTTGAACATACATTATCCCAATCTACACAACTTAATTTGTGCTTAAACACTTGTACATTCTTTTCACTCAAATCCCTTATTTTAATATCATTATTTTTGTGAGAACTTTCAAGATAAACTGATAAGTTAGTAGATACAAATGCTGGCAAATGGTCACTGATGTCAATTAATAATATACCAGCCCTTTGTTTATAAATAGAATTCGAAAATATGTTGTCAATTAGAGTCGCTGAACGTGCTGTTATTCTTGTGGGTTTGGTAATACTTGGGTATAATGAATAGGACGTCATCATATCAATAAACTCATTTGTTGGTACATGTACATCTTCATTTAACAAATTTATATTAAAATCTCCCATGATGTAAATTTAACTTATTTTCATTCTTGGTGAGTTTGGATAGTATATTTTCCATGAAATCATTGAATTCACGTACATTCTGATCTCACTGGTGATCTATAAACTATGCCAACGACAACATTTTTAGCTTTGGGACGATCAACTTCGATAAACAAAGTTTCAGTATTAATAGGATGTTTCATTTTTCTCAGATCGTATCGTACAGTATAATTCACAGTATTATCAACATAAAGACAAACCCCTCCCCTTATTTTATCTTCACGGTTATGGAGTTCCAAGTTATATCCATCCAGTTTAAAATAGTCATGAGGTGCATCATTGAGCCATGTTTCAGCAATACCTATAACATTAAATTGTACCTTACAACAATATAAATAATCCTTTAAAGAATCCATATTTTTATGAATACTTCTAATATTAACATTCAACATTGACACATTTTTATCTTCTATAGTGTTCTTTATTTCATTTAATTTATCATCTGTGAAGTACTCTGTATTGTTGCCAGAACAATTGGAGAACCCAGTGTGGATATCACTTGTATTATCATCTGTATAATCCCTGTATGGATTATACATCAAATCTTCAAATCGTTTAGTTAATATAGCATCAATTGACTTTAAATTATGGTCGAATGACATATTGTATAATACAAGTAGATATTCACTATCATCAATTATATGGTTGAATGGTAAAGCAATATTATCATTGCACACACTACAATGCCAATATTTAGTGTTAATTTTTTGCGAAATTCATTAGCAGTCACATTACTCCATTTTTTATGAACAAACTTTTCACAGATAGTACAAATTAATCGTTTTTGAGCAACACATTACGAAACACACACACGTAAAACAAAATTTATACAACTAAAATGAAATAAGCAAATTAAAGCAATTAAATTTAAAAGTACTAGAAGTCTTCTGCACCAGTCCATCTCAGTGCCAATCCAGAGAAGGTAAAATATAAACTTGCGTGGCCAATCGCAGGTAAGGTTTAAACTCAGATAAATATAAACTCAGGTAAGTATAAACTTTAAATGTCAAGTCTTGTTAGATTGACGAGAAAAAATATACTTTAGCTTTTCATGGTTAATCATGAAAGCATATGATTCAACTTTGGAAGATCTGAGATTGAACAATTAAGTGTATTCAGTAAATTCGAATCACTGCTTTATTAACACCATGTATTCCAATTTATAACAATATATTAAAGCAAATACTCTCAGCTGAGATTTTATTTTCCTTTATGATCTAATTCAATTCACATCTTTAATGTGCCATTTCGTGATCCGACCACCTTTATACTAATTTTATATAGGTCACTGACATCCTCGAGGAAAACGAAAAGAAGTTTCAAAAACTTCACTTGGTTCTATACGATGACACGACCAAAAGTTATATCACATTATATCAAAATTAATAATATACATGGTGTCTCACAGTTTTCTTTGTTGTAACCTCTGTTCGTTTATGATCAGAAACACATAATTGTGAGTTTGATCCAGACTTGACAGAATCTGCACATAAGATCAGGCACATATATCACATTATGTTACCGGTACAGGTGATAAAATAGTCTCAACTTTCCCTAGACAAGTCGGGGGATGAGGCTATAAATCACGAAATGCCCCTTTAATCAGTACTGTATTTGCATCTTGAATTTTCAAGTAATAATGTACTCACAGCTTAGGATGTTTTATTTTTCATCAGGAGCATCTTGAGCATTAAGGAATGGATGATAGATTATAGAATGGCGCTTTTTTTTTCAGCGTTATCGCGCCACAATCCACCGCTGAAACGAAGCCTTGTCCCTCGTTTATATCATTCTGCGACTTCTTCTTTCCACTTAAGTTTCTCTTCTAAATCAACTCGAGTAAGATCATCCGTGATACGGTAGGATTCATCTTTCAAGTTATTTCTCCAGCTTTTCATGATTTTGATCTTGTCAGCATATCGGAGAAGTTTGACAAGAATATGACGGGGTTTCCGTGTGCCATTCGGACCATAACACAAGCACGAAAAAAAAACGTTGTTTAGGTGCAATTCACGAGGAACTACGATTTGTTGACACCAATAATATTAAAAATAAAAAAAAAATTATCATCGGGTGTGACAATTTAAAAAGTTGCACATTTAAGAGAAAACTGTACAAAATCTCTGAATAAACCGTTAAAAATCACGCCGGTAATTCGATGATGTCATATGCAATAAAAAAAAAAGCCACTCATCGGCTTCAGCCAATCACGAGCCTTGTATTCATAACAAGTACCCAAACGATTCAACCCAAACGCCAATTCGGCCAAGCCAATTCGGTCCCAAGATCAAAAGACGATTCGACCCTCGGGAACAATTCAACCTCTTTTGGACGCTTTTACCTTTCTGTTATTATTAGGAATAAATTTATATTTATCCTCACCTATAAATCAATAAAGAGAAATGAGTATTATAAAAATAGGGTACGCTAGACGGCTGGTCGTGGGATACCATCTGCATAATTCCCCCAATCAAGAAAAACACAATCTGGCAAACATGAACTGCGCGTCAAACAATCTACGTAAGTTGACCTACATTCTGCTTTACTTCAAACCAAAATTGAATTGTATTTGGTTTTGAAACAGACTGCTTATATTTTCAAAGGTCAGCGCTGACCGCAAATTAGTAACAAAAAAATCTTAATTTAGTGCAACGTGTCAATTTAGAAAAAAAATAGATTTTTGTTTTTTGCAGAAACATAGATAAATTTTTAAGTTCATAATTTTAATCTACCATGACATAAATTATTTTTTATGAAAGCAAGTTGCAAAAGTATTATGACAAAATGCTATCAATTAGTACGAAAATGAGCTAATTATTTTTTTTTGCATATTTTTTTGACATCATTATAATGTAAGAATCATCATAATTCTCAAATGATAAATTACCTATTTTAATGAAAATAATGTCGCACCATTTTTAGATCTCGTCTGTTTTTTTTTCCTTTTCTAACGTATAAAGGGCATGATCCAAGGTTAGCGCATGGCAGATATTTTTTTTTTAAATTACACCATATGAAGGGTCACAAGGCAATCAAGTTGTTTCCAGTATTCCAAAAATCAAATGCGCTTTTTATTTTTTTAAAGATTTCCCCAGAAATGGCTCAATCAATCAAATGGCAAGTCAAACAGTTTAAAATCAATTAGTTTACTGTCAAGTTATTAGTTATAAATAATAAAAGAATATTGATTTGGGATCTATTTACATGCTTTTTTATGAAAGTTCTATCTCAGGCACTTAAGTCTAAAAAGTGCAAATTTTCTTTCTCAGTACATCAAATTAAAAAAAGGTAAATTTGTGTTACATTTGATCCAAAATCAAAATGCGAGCGACCCTACTGGAAACAAACTGTTTTTTTCTTTTTCTTTCTTTTTTTTTTTTGGCCTAATACACCATACGTGAATTAAAACGAAAATAAAAAAGAGCTTTCAAATTTTTGATGGCCGGAAAGAAATTTTCTTTTTGTCAAATGCCTTTCGTACCCGTCGCTTGCACCAATATACATCCTTTTTTAAACTATTTAGTTTATTTGTTGTCTCAAACCCAAGATCCAAATTATTAAATATAGAAAAATATTGCTGGTTTTTTTACCTGTTAATAAATTTCTTGTTAAATAATACCAATAAGTCCTTGTGATTCCCGGTGGTTTAAGTTTATTTCCCCCTGGCCATGCATGGGTATGGGGGGGGGGGGGTTCGGGTCCTGGAGCCCAACCTCATTATCTCATTAACTCTCATCTGATTTCTATGATGGGTTTTTTTTTAATGGTTAAATCTTTAATTTCCCCATTTGTTTCCCTGTAATTAAATCATTTGCCAGAAAAAACTTGCCTTAATTTTTTTGGAGGTAGAAAAAGCTCATACCCAATATCTAGAATGATTTACTTTGCATAAATACGTATGACCAAAACCCCATTTTTCAAATTTTGTCATTTTAGCCATGTTTTGAGTCAGTTTCACAAAAACTAAACTCCTGTTGTGATTTCTCATAAAAACATGTCTAAAGGTAATCACAATGAAGAAAAAAAACGACCCATGTGTTGATTTCTTTAACTAAAAATTGTTGGTTGGTTTTCTGTGGCCTAAAACTATAGGTTTTATTTTCTTGAGAGGGGAAAACGGGCAGTTTCGCTGGAAGGTATGACAAGAAAAATATACTTGACTCCCAAGAAAAGAGTCTTGAGCAATAGATATGTGCGGCAAATAAGCCTGAAGAAACTGCATTTGCAGTCTGGAACCATTTTGGCATGTTCATATTCCTTCATATTGGAACACTGTTAGGGGGGGCACTAAAATTATGTGTGTGTAATGAGGGCGTGTCAGAGATGCCAACTCTCTCCCGTTTTTCTGGCGGGAGCCTCCCGGTTTTCGCTATCAAATCTCCCCGTTTTTCGGTGGAATAAAATAAGTAAATAGATAACAATAAAGTTAAGGAAAGAGGGGCCTATCTGTTTCCAATTGAATAAAAGAACATAGATATGAAAGACTTTTCAAAATTATAAAGCTGTTAAATGGTTTCCGACATCGTGTTTCTCCCGACTTTCGGATAGTTTCACCTCACATTACATATTTTATTTTAACCATTTAACTGCTGATGCTAAATGTCTTCTGAGGTTATTTTTAGTTAACTACTTACCTGCAACGTTTCAAAGGGATCAACCACAAAAAATGTATTGTTACTAAATAAAGCGGTTTTGTTTTGAAGTTTTGAAGCTTTAAAAGGTTAGGCCTTGATATCACTTTCCAGTACCTTTAAGAAATGAAACTATAACGGACTTGTTTATCAGACAGTTACTTAAATGGGGCTGTCCACGGCGAAGTTCTTCCATTTTTTTTCTGGAAAATCTGTATTGTAAAGATCCCTATCTCACATGAAATACGGAAGCCATCTTTTGCCAACAATTTTTGGGGAAGGTCAACTTTCTTTAAAATCGAAATCCTTGGCCCTGGCTAAACCTTGCCAATATCAAACGGGCTTCGTATCTGGTGTTCTTTTACTCATTATTTTTCGAGTTTTAACAATTCTTTGATCGGTAGTTGTAAGACAATTCTCGCCATATAAATACCGGTATTAAAATTTCCCTTTCACCCATTCTAAAACATTGAAATTTACAACAAAGACACAACACCAAAAGATTTTATGCAAACTCACAATTCCCTGGTTACCAATAATATACTAAAAGATTTGTTTTAGAAAACTGCACTGAAGTAAACCTGATGGGGCGGAAAGTCCGGGAGGTGTGCGTCCGTCGCCGCCATCAATTTCAGTTACCGACACTCGCTTATCATGTCATATAAAGCCGTCTTTGCCATCTGAATTCCAAATACCCTCCAAATCTGAAAATTAGCCAAAATCGTGGCGTAGCTCCCCGAGAAAGTGAGCAGGGAGTACCCCCCCCCCCCCCCAGCGACACATTTTCAGAGCATAAGACAATTGCCGTGTAAACGTCAAAATGGCTGTTAAAAAATTATATTTTCATTTGTGATAACTAAATTAGCATATGGTTATTACCTTAAAATCCTAAATTGATTTCACACCTATTCCCCCCCTATATGTCGATATTGGTCAGATTTTTTTTTATATTAACATTTAGCACGGAGTTGAAATCTTCAACCTAACTCTTCCCATGCACCCCCAAAAAGAATCTACCTACAAACACCATTTCCAAATTAAGAAACCATATTACCAATGCAATGCCATAAATAAGCTGGTGGTATAAAAATACGTTT
Organism: Ophioderma brevispina; assembly: GCA_023653785.1. Taxonomy (NCBI): domain Eukaryota; kingdom Metazoa; phylum Echinodermata; class Ophiuroidea; order Amphilepidida; family Ophiodermatidae; genus Ophioderma; species Ophioderma brevispina. The sequence continues at coordinate 9,834 of JAMKCH010043083.1, forward strand.
ATTTTTTATGGTAGGCCTCTTTCAGTTCTAGATTAAACATTTATCATTTTTTACCTCCACATTTGGGTTTAAAAAACGGTGGTGGGGGCTGGATTTGTGTCCTATTTCCAGAGTGAGGATTTTTAGCGACCCTCTCCCTCCCATAGCTCTTTTTTCCTCCTTTTCTCTAGTTCTTCTTACTTCTTCTCAGATTCAGTTGCCTGGTTTAGTGGATGAACATCAGTTAGGTAGGGTCAAAGGCCTGTGCCCTGGATTGTTCAGAGTCCCTGATACCAACAAATACATTACCTGCGTGGACATACTCACAAAATGGTCGGTGGTTTGTGGACAGGTGTATCGCCATACTCCGGTTGGTTGGCAACTGGACCAAATTCTGTACACTTTTTCCTTTATATCCTTATAGGTTTGGCTAGGCTCGTTATTAGCCATTAAAATAACCTATATGCTACTGAACATACCAGCAGTAAGGGCGGAAGAAACACCCAGGTTCAACGGCCAGTGTGTTCCATACTTTATAGTATCTGATGCTTTTGTAGACTCACCTGATTGCAGGAAAGGCTTGGGGAGCCACCCCTGAGGATAAATCCGGAGTTGGATTCCCGTTCGGCGACTGAACTGCTCTACTTCATCACCAGTTCTGCAACTCCTGCGACGCTGCTTGCACCAAACTGTATCGTTCCTCGTTTTTCTGTTGCTGACGTTTCTTTGGATTTGTCTTCACGTGTGGAGAGGGGGATTCATGTGCATGTGCAACATACGGATCTCCCTATCAATTGGCCTGGCAGCATCCGCGCCCCGAGATGCCAACTCCAGCCTTTCGCTTCATAGCGTAGAACCAACACGGGAAGTAGCAGTTACCTGTTTTAAGCTACTTTGCTCGATTGGCGTAGAGCAGAGCACCAGGGGCTACTTCCGACGGTGGGAGATCATCGCATCTCACGGGACAGCTACCTAAACCGCCCGCCCTTAACTGGGCAGAGCCCTCAGCCAAATGGGTGCTGTCCCGCCACATTAGTCTTCCTCATGGGTGCATGGGGAGAGTGGAGACATTCATGAAAAACTGACTGCAACTACTGCATCTGGCAATCAAGATAAGAAATCCAAGAAGACACTCCCCCCTCAAGCTGGATGTTGGAATGTGCGCCATGACCCTGTTTTAAGTTACAATCTCAAGATATCAATGATACTCGCAAGACACCATCATTAATAATGAGCTCCCTAAGACTTCAAGTCGACATAGCCACCTTACAAAAAACACGTCTAGCAAATTTTTTTTCGGGTACACTCAAGGAAAGGACTACACATTTCTGTTGGCAAGGGATCGCAAAAGAACCTCGTGAATTTGGCGTTGGTTTGGCAGTTAGTAACTCCTTACTGAATTCAGTGGAGCCTGGTAAAGGTGGATCAGAACGCCTTCTGACCTTCGCCTTCACATCAGCGATGGCCCAGTCTCCCTCCTCAGTGTTTATGCTCCACCCTGACTTCCACTTCTGACGCCAAGGATGAATCCCCCCTCTAATGAAACCCTTGAAACCGTATCACGGGTATCCCAAGTGATGAAACACCTCCTTCTCCTGGGTGATTTCAATGCTAGAGTGGGTTCTGACCAGACCTTGCCATCTTGCCTTGACACTTTGGTGTCGGTAAGACCATGACAATGTACACGTCTTCTCTGAAGCTGTGCTCCTACTATAGAACTGTGTGTGACCAACACCTTTTTCAAGACCAACCTCAGCAACAGTATCCTGGCGTCACCCACGCTCAAGCACTGGCATCACCTTGACCTGATCATCACAAGGCGATCTTTCATCAATGCCAATCAACCCTCACTTCCCTAGTGGCAGACTGTGTACAGATCATGGCCTGGTCTGCTGTAAGATTCAACTGCAACCAAAGAGGATACACCGCTCTAAACAAGCTGGTTAACCCACGCATCAATAACCATCAAGATGCAGCAAGCGGACAGAGTTTAGCATTTGCTGTTTCCCTCAATGCATCCAGGGGCTTGGCTGGTCCATCGTGATACTGCAACAGAAAATGACTCATCTGCGTGAGACAATTCATAGCTCAGCATTCTGTATCTCTTTGGAAGAAAATCCAGCAGAACACGATTTGGTTTGAGGCCAAGTCAGGTTACTAACTCCAGTCCAATTGAAGCCAAAAGAGCACGTTTCAGGGAGTTAAGAGTTCACCTTCACACACAACCTGAGAGTGCCTTCAAGGAGCTAGAAGGAAGTTCACAGAAGGCAAGGCGTTTTGGCCATGAATACTGGCTGGAGCGGAGCGAAAATACAAACCGCTTCTGAAACGGGCAACATCAGAGCTATGTATGATGGAATAAAGAAGGCGTCGGGCCATATCAGTGCAAAACAGCGCCCCTCAATCATCCAGTGGTGAAGTCAGCACAGAAACAGAAGTAGGCAGATGGAGCGCTGGGTGGAACACTTTTCTGAGCCCTACTCTGCAGAAAAGGATGTTACAACCTCATCCCTTGACAAGATCAAGAGTCTTCCTACATTGGCTGCCCCTAGAGATTCGGATGGGCGGATAAAAACAACTCACATTTAAATTCCCTTTCCTATTGCAAAAAAAAGGCCATTCCCAGCT
>JAMKCH010043084.1:0-16692 GCA_023653785.1 Ophioderma brevispina
ACACGATTGGTCAATACATGTCACATGACCGTGTATAAACAACCGTTTATGCATGGCTGCCGTGGCGAATGCCGAAAGTGGTAAAAAATCATGCAATTTCAGACTGAAGTATATTAGCAAAATATGGTATACCATGAACGTGTTCATTCATAGTATTTGGGTATGAACGTTGTTTATGCCCATTGGGCTAAAACCACTCGGGCATCAACAATCGTTCATGCAAAGTACGATGAATGAACCCCTAATTGCTACTTGCTAGTCAACAATATTTAAACGCAAACAAGCAGAATTTCCTGGACCCCTATTAATTAAAGGAAATATGTAAGATTTTTGTCAAGCTCATTTGACTTACATTCATAACATATAAGTACATACATCACAAATTCCTGAAAAAATAATACAATTTGATGTCAATGAACAAATCGAGGGCATTTTAATTTTTGCTTTTTGGACATACGAAGAAAACGGGCTGATTTTTCGCCAACTGCTTCATTGATCAAAGCGCCCAATTTTGCTCCCTCGTGACGTCAAAGTTGGGGGGGGGATGAACCAAAACATCTTGTTTGACTCGAATTGTTATTGCTGCCACTAGTACTGTAATATTGATGGTTACATGAAATAATAATAAATTTATATAAAAAAATATTTTTCTTTTTTTAAATATTTTTAATTTGACTATTTTTTTTTTCGTTGTGGTTTTAATTAGTATTGATATAAAAACACATCGTCGCATTTTACGGAAGAGGGGGGGGAGTGGGGTGTATCTAATATGACACGACCTGCTCGATTGGGGCTTAGGGGATTTCCAAACGGTAATTTGTGGAACTGCTACGTGCCTTTACTATGGTAGCCTGTGTATCAGTTTCATTATACAAAATCTCCTCTTAAACCCTAGTTCAATACTTAGTAATATCATGATAATAAAGGATAATTATTGACTTCAAAATCCGTCGGGGTTAGTGGATTTAACCCGCTGCAAAATAGTGGTAACTTTCCAAGAACGGATCATTTTAGATTTAAATATTCGTGACCAGCCTAGACTTTAGGCAAGTCTGAGTGTACCGGCCGATACGCGTAATAGCGCCCTCCTACGTTAAGTCTTTGAAAGGGCTAGCCCTCAAGACTCGCGCCGGATGTTGATATCGATTTGAATTCAGGCTGTTGTTGTTAGGAATTGGCAGGTCCTACCCCCCTGGAAGTTCACTCGAATAGGAAAGTGGCAACACTGTGATATGATTGTACGTCCACCAACGACCGTGCTAAATTATGGATTGGTCACCATTTGACGTCACCATTTGCATCCGATGTGATTTGTCGGAATCATGGTGGAGGTAAGCTATGGGCCGGACAATTGTAAAAGGCAAAAAACTCAAAAAATGTGGACAATTTTCAATTATTTTGATTTATATGTAACTATGTACTAAGCTTCCACCATGCCAAATTTTCCCAAATAACAGAATCATGCCATATTTCCTTTAAAAAAATAGGCCCTCAAATAGTCGGTCGTAGTGATGAATCAAAAAAAAATCCAAATTTATATAGTGGAAAGGTTCTGAATCCAGAATTTCAGACCACTGAGCCAAATTTTTGCTTGATAGGTAATCCAAATTTTGCTTGATAACTAATAGTAATCACAGTTTTTAGGCTGCTAACATCACAAAAAGCAATTCAAGATAGTTCACAATCGCTGTTGTGCTTTCCTCAAAATACAGCCGCTAGTGTCCGCTTAAATACAGTTATGTAAGAGACTATACTACATGTGAATTTTTTATTCAATCACGTCACCTTAGTCAGTCTGTTCAGTTAAGTCCCGCGCTATTTCTGTTGCAGAAGAAGAAACCAAACCCAACGGTAAAAAGTCATTTGACTTAAACCTAAAGATGGCAGTGTGTAGCTCAGCAGTAAAAAATTAGACAACACTGCCGTAATGTCTCAGAAAAAGAAAAGAAGTCTATCATGAAAGAGCAGCAGCTCCTCATAACCCTACAACATCCAAGGGGTAGTCGGCCGATTGAATGTACGAAGTGCAAATAGACGGCAGCCATGTTAACCCTTGTCTTTAATTCAATCCATTGCATTAATTTGCATGTCGAAAAAGGCTTAATCATCTGGAAACAATGCAGTCTTCATTGTGGATCTGTTGATGTGTATATCAATTTTTCTTTTTCAGGAAAACAAGCATGGCAGGTTCAAGCTGAAAAACACCAGGTGTTTAAAACTGGCATTCAGAGTTGCGGCTAACAACTTTCACCAATGTGAGGGACCATCATCAGTTGATCAATTTCAGCACATGTTAAAGTGGCCCTCCAACAGTTTCCACTAAGTAGAGGCGGTCCAACAGCAGTTTCACCAAATGTAGGTGGTCCTTACCAGTTTCCACTCCATGGACCCAGTCCAAAAACCGCCCAGGGGGGGGGAATTGTTTTCGTAATCCTTGGGGGAGTGCTTTTAGACAAACTGCACCACAAGATGCTCAAGGCTTTCCACTCAGATTCCAGAGGACACCGTTTTCAAGGGCCAGGGCATGAACAAGCGGATCAAGATAATCAGAAGGGAGTGATTGCCGGCAGGACATGGACAGGGAGAGACAGGAAGGGGAAGAATAAAAAGCCGAACGGAAAAAGGTTTAGTTACATTGATGAATGAAAAATTGAACGTTACACATAGATTAACTTCTAAAAATATGCGTTTTATCTGTGTTTTTTCAATATTGGATTGGTCAAATAGCCTCAGAACTAAATAGTTAAAATTTTCCCAGGCCTACAAAGCGCTGTTTGAAAATGTTTCCGTAACCGACAGGTTTTAATTGACCACTATGAATTAAACAACCTTTACAGCTTTATTCAGTTAAGGTTGTTGAATTAATATTGGTCGGGAAACCTGGTCAGGTTATGGAATAACCCCCGCATTATTGCCAATTATTACTATGCCGTCATCACGGAATTTTACAAAACAATTTGATTTATATAGGTCAGGGGTTCTAGATGACGGACGGACATTTGACACACCAACCAGCCCAAAACGTACAGAAAAGATAAATTAAAGTGTAATTGGTCCTTGAAATTAAATCTTTCAAATGTCTTGGGCCGAAGTGCAAATAAAGTTAGATCATCAAATTGAATGGTGGCGGCCGGCCAAGCGCACATTCTATCAGCACCTTTGTAATACTTCAAATTAACAGCCTTCCAGATAAGCTTGAATTGCTGATGAGGTTGAGGCAAATGAGATTTTAAAAAGTACCTTCGCTCATGGGACACAAAGCCATTGACAGCAGCAGTACTCGAACTAGTTAATTTGCAATACGGTATTCTTAGGATGTGAGGAATCCGGACGCATCTGTTGGCAACATGTACCTACCCAGTCGCCATTACCTCAGTAGTGGAGTGAAAGCACCAGTGGCTATACAATTCTCACAAGATAACTGCTTTTTACCATGCAGGTATGGCGATGGCATAAGGAAATTGTAGGGTAGGGTCCATTACTTCAAAAAGGTTTGTGAAATCTATCTAGTCAAAGACCTTTTCATAATCAACAAAGGCAAAAAACAGTGCAGATCTGTAGTTGGTGGGGTACATTTTTGCCTTTTGTTATTATAGACTGTTGAATTAAATTATAACAAGGTTATGCCTTGGTTTTTACAGAAAAGTGACATGAACAATAATGCCACCAAGAAAAAAGAAGAAATGAAACACAATTGTGATGTTTGTGACAGAGGTTTCAAGGACTGCAGGGAATCTTCAAGTTAATCTACAGAGCATGTAAAAGTACGGTTGTGTTGAAGAGCTCTACTGAAAAGCGACCACACACATTAGATTATTAGATTGTGTCAGTGATGACTGAATTAATGATTTCTAATGTTGGCAATTAAAATATGAGATAAATACTTGATATTTAAAGTAATAACAGCACATTTTTTTGAGAGCACCCCAATTTTCCAAAAGAAATTGAGATTTTTGCAGATGACATTGTTGCATTATACAGTTACTGGCTAAAGACCTAAAACAATGCATATGTGTCGCACAAAAGAAAAGGAATTTTATAATTAGAATAATTGATAGCGGATGATCCCGATAATAATCAATTTTTTTTCAACGCTGCTAGAACATGCCCTCCAATAGGAAATAGCCAGGAAAGGGTAGGGGAAATAGCATCATGTACGCGTCTAAGCTCATCCATTAGTTCTGGTGCGTTCAGCACTCAGTTAGATGTCATGTTCCTGAGGTAACACTATTTTCTCAATGGAATGGAAGAAATTGGCGTTTTTATTCCGCGTTAAATTACAATGGGAATCCCGAGTCTAATTAAAAATTGCTTCTCTTGTGATAAATACACACTTTGAAACTTGGAAAGCCTGTGAAGATAAGTTCTGCCTTTTCAGTAAAAAAAAAAATAAAAAATTTGATATACCCAATGATGAATAAAATTGGGGTTAAGAGTTGGGGCTAAAGGATTCTTTTACCTCTCTATATGTATGATCATGACTGTGATATCACAACGGTAAAACAACAATCGTTTGACATAGAACAACTCAACTGTGCCTTGTTCTACTTACAAAAGTTGTCGCCTGTGTGATATGGAGCTGGGAGGGGGAGTTACGTTGAATTTCCTATCCGTTTACGCGCGAGGTCTGTATTTTCGTTTGTTTTTTTTTAAACGGTCATAACAAGTTAACGACTCCCGAATTTGGCGCTTCCAACGCAAATGCAATTCGTGCACCATAAATCATTCGTAATCGGGTTACCTAGCTCCATAAAATGTTGTTTGTACTTAACTATGTTATGTTTAATCAAGTAAAGCAGTTGAAATACCAAAGATCCAAACGACAAATCAATGTGGGAAGCTGCCATTTTACCTTTTTTGTAATCCCTCTGTAATTGAAGAGCACCTCGTAATTGGGGCCGTGTTATGCGGTCTGGTTGTATTAATGCCGAAGTCGCTCCACTCACGTACAAAAACTTGGTAACGGGGGATGCGGATTTCCATGTTAAGTAAAAGTCGGGAGGAAACCATTTCTTAGAAGAAGCCTTAGGAACTTAAACTTACTTTTCATGAAAGAAATTCTATTGTGTTTTTTTTTTTTTTTTTTTTACAATTTTTCCAGCTTCACCTAGGAATTAAGTTATTTTTCTCAGCCTAACAAGTCAGTTGACCAGGAAACGAAAAGATGGCCGTTGTTGTAGCTCACAGTAAAAAATTAGACAACACTGCCGTAATGTCTCAGAAAAAGTATATCATGAAAGCAGCAGCTCATTAACCCTAAACATCACAGGGTAGTCGGGTATTGAATGTCCGGAAGCTGCAAGAAGGCCTACAAACAACATCCAGGGATAGTAGTATTTCAAACTATTCCATGTACCCCTTTGTATTTCATTGTCAATCCATTGCATTTTAATTGCAGTCGAAAAAGGCCTTAATCATCTGGAAACCAAGCATTCTTCATGTGCGATATGTTTGTGATATCATTTTTCTCTTTTTCAGGAAAAAAGCATGGAGATTTTCAAGGCTGAAAAACTACAAGGTGTAAAAACGGAATCAGAGTGGCGCCTAAAAACTTTCCACCAATGGAGTGAACCTCATCAGTATCAATTTCCGCCAAATGTAAGTGGCCCTCAACAGTTTCCACTATGTATAGGCGGTCCACAGCAGTTTCCACCAAATGTAGGTGGTCCTTACCAGTTTCCACCTCATGGACCCAGTCCAAACCAGCCCAGTGAAAGGTTTCGTAATCCTTGGGGGAGTGCTTTTAGACAAAACTGCACCACAAGGATGCTCAAGGGCGGCTTTTTTCACCTAAGATTGCAGAGGACACCGTTTTCAAGGGCCAGGCATGAACAATGCAGGATCAAGATTTAATCAGAAGGGAGTGAGTGCAGCCAGGATGGACAATGGGCGGACAGGAAGGGGAAGAATAAAAAGCCGAAAAGGTTAGTTTACATGCATGACGGAAACATGAACAGTTTACATAGGTTAAATTCTAAAAATATGCTTTATAGTTGTTTTCAATGTAAATAGCTCTCCCTCAGAACTAACTAGTTAAAATTTCAGCCTTCCAAGCGCTGATGCAGGTTTCAGTAACCTGACCAGGTTTACTTGACCACATATGAATTAAACAACCTTTACAGTTAATATTGGTCAGGGAAACTGGTCAGGTTATGGAAACACCCGCATTATTGCCAATTATTACTATTAGGCCGTCATCAGGAAATTGTTACAACCATTTGATTTTCTAGGTCAGGGGGTCTAGATGACCGACGGACATTTGACCCATCAACGGCCCAAACCTAGAGAAAGATAAAATTAAAGTTGTAATGGTCCTGAACATCTATCTTTCAAAATGTATTTGGCCGGCCATGCAAATAAAGTTTAGATCATCAAATTAAGGGGGAGGGTGGCAGGGCTTGGTCTTTACCGGCCAAGCGAACATTTCTAGAGCACTTTGTAATACTTCCCATAACAGCTCCCAGATATCACTTGAATTGATGAGGCAAATGAGATTTTTAAAAGTACCCTTGCTCTGGGACACAAAAGCATTGACAGCAGAGTCTCGAACTAGTAATTGGCAATACGGTATTCTTAGGATGATGAATCCTGAACTGCATCTGTTGGGCGAATGTACCTACCATCGCCATTAACTCAGTAGTGGAGTGAAAGCACCAGTGGCTATACAATTCTCACACGATAATCGGCTTGGTACCATGCAGGTATGGTGATGGCATTAAGGAATGGTACGGTCCCCATCTTCAAAAAGGTGTGAAATCTATCAAAGGACCTTTCATAATCACAAAGGCAAAACAGTGCAGATCTGTAGTTTGGGGTGGTACTGTTTTGCCTTTGTGTTATATTATGACTGTTGAAAAATTACTAACCTAATGTTATGCCTTGGTTACAGAAAAGTGACGTGAACAATAATGCCACCAAGAAAAAAAGAAGAATGAAACACAATTGTGATGTTGTGACAGAGGTTTCAAGAAATGCAGCACTTCTTCAGTTAATATATCAGAGCATGTAAAAGTGAAGGGTTGGGTTGAAGAGCTCTCTACTGAAAATGCGACATTACACATAGATATTAGATTGGTCAGGAGACTGAATTTTAATGATTCTAACAGTGGCAATTAACTTATGAGATAAATACTGAATTTAAAGTAATAACCAGCACATTTTTTTTGAAAGGAGCACCCCAAGTTTCAAAAGAAATTGAGATTTTTGCAGTGTTTTGCATTAACCGTGAATGGTAAGCTAAAAAATTGCATATGGGTCGAAAAAGAAGAATTTTAATAATTAGAATAAGTGACTATAGGAGATCCGATAATAATCATTAAATGTGCTAGAACCTGCCTTCCAATAGAAATAAGCCATGGGAAATAGCATCATTGTTACGCGTCTAAGGCTCTCAATGAGTCTGTGGTTCAAGGCAAGTTCAAGTTAGAGGTCATTTGCCTGAGGGTGGCACTATTTCCAAGGTATGGAAGGATCTGGCATTTTTAGTTCCGCATTAAAGTACAACTCGGGAATCCCGATTCTAATTAAAAATTCTTCTATTTGATAAAATACACACTTTGGAAACCGGGAAAGCCTGTTGAAGATAAGTTCTGCCTTTTCAGTAAAAAAAAATAAAAATTTGATATACCCAATGATTTGAATAAAATGTTAAAGAGTGGGGCTAAAGGTATTCTTTTTATCCTCTGCTATGTATCTATCATGACTGATATCACACAGGTAACAACAATCTTTTGACATAGAACAACTCAACTGTGCCTTGTTCTACTTAAAAATGTTGTCGCCTGTGTGATATGGAGCTGGGAGTTACCGTTTAATTTCCTATCCGTTTACGCGGTCTGTATTTTCGTTTGTTTAAACGTTTAAACGGTCATAACAAGTTAACGACTGCCGAATTCGGCGCTTCCACGCAAATGCAATTCTTGCACCATAAATCGTTCGTAATCGGGTTACCTAGCTCCATAAAATGTTGTTTGTACTTACCTATGTTATGTTTTAATCCAAAATAAAGCAGTTGAATATCCCAAAGATCCCAAACGACGAATCACTGTGGGAGCTGCCATTTTACCTTTTTTGTAGATCCCTCTGTAATTGAAGCACCGCGTAATTGGGGCCGTGTTATGCGGTGTATATGCCGAAGTCGCTCCACTCACGTACAAGAACTTGGTAAACGGGGGATTTCCCTGTTTCCGTAAAAGTCGGAAACCATTTCTAGAAGAAGCATTAGAACTGTTAACTTTACTTTTCACTGACGTTGGGTAATTTTGGTGAAAATTTGACTTAAGCAATTAAAATAATACTGAAAAAAAGTTAGTAGGGTTTGCTGACGTGTAAACGTGTAGTGAATTTTCTAAACGTGTAGTGACCCTTCCTTTCGTGTATACGTTTAAACGTTTACACGTCCCAGCTCTAGTGTGATATGACATGATAGATACATGGCAGAGGCTAAAAGCTATGCTTTTATTCTCCAAATGGTAAAAAAAAAAATCACACTTAAAAGTGGTTTCATTGGTTATAACCTGAACCCCATAATAACAGCTTGTTTCTTTAATATTACCCACAGTGCACTGCTCCAGGTTGTAAATTTGAAGCACATGTCAAAGTAGTGCAGCTACACAAGAAGTTACAACACAGTGGCAAGTATAAAGTACAGTGGCTTGATACACCAGCTGAGATCAAAAAGTGGAGAGCTGAGAGGCGAAAGTAAGACTGAACAATCAAAACTTTTTACTTTTCTCAAAAAAAGTACTAAAATGAAAGACGTTATAACAATTACCAAGATGGATCCAAGAAGGCATTAAAATAATGCTAAAAATGCTAAATAATGCTAAAAAAATAATGCTTTCATGGCTGAGACTAGAATAACTCTCAGTTCATGGTAATGCTAAAAATGCTAAAAGTAATTTTAATGATTCATAAATTACAAGTAGCTGTAGGAAAAAAGAGGATGTAGTAGATGTGAAGTGCAAAGTTGGAATTGTCATGATGTTCTTAACTGTGAGGCAGAGGGTGTTTTGAATAAATCCCATGATGCATAGCAATGTGCATATACCATACTGTACTAAACACATGTCAGTACTTAGGGATAAAACGTGTTTCAAAAGTTTAAGAACCACAAGACAGGGGATTAAAAGTGTTTCAAAAGTTAAGCCACAAGACATTTCATAATAATGCAACCAATTCCCTAAATACAATGCTTGGTGAGCTATTAATTAGGTTTAAAGTCGGGTTTTTTATGTGTTAAGAATACGAGTTTTATGTGATCACATGACAATATTGAGGTGTGAAATTTCTCAAAACCTGGGTTGGGCATTGTGGGATTGACTCAAAACACCCTCTGGGACTGTGAGGTCTACCAGCCAATTTTATTGGTTTGCAAGGAGGACATCGGTTAGAATAGTTTGCACGATGTATAAGAAGGGCCATTGGATTGGTTACTAAGAAGTCATATCGGGGGTTGAAAACAGAAGGACGTAACTCAAACTGAAAAAGAAATTATTAAAGGAATTTATTTAATTTGCTGTAATATATGCTTTTGAGACAAAGCGATCGTTTAATATTTTCTAAAAGCAAATCTCTTCATGACTCAAATGTAACATCTCATAAAGCTCATATATGTACTGTGAAGACGCCATTCTATAAACAAAGAACAATTTTAAACAAGACAGCAGAGTTAAAAGAAATTCTTGAATATTTCTTTTCAGTTTGAGTTACGTCTTCTGTTGTCAACCCTCGATATCATGGTACACATGTAATGAGCCTCGGATTCTGCTTTAATTTTTACTCCTCACGTCCAATTGGAGGCCCACCGAGGAGGATATGTGCACTGAGTTAAGGATTGAAATATTGGCGGGTTTCTTAGTAGGATGTGATTTTCTTGCTTGAAAGTCTTGTTATCTTCTAGGTCGCAAGGTTTGATGTATTTCTTTTAGTTATTTGATCTATTGCAGTAAATTGACCACTGCAGCAGGCTAATATTTCAAGAAAGCAAGAAGCACAGAAGAGGAAAAATGAGTGTGGAGCTGTATTACAAACAGAACGTTGGGGGTAGGATGTGAAATGCAATTATAATATTGTAGTTGGACAGATTCAAATGACTGATTACATGGTTACATGAAGAATTTGAATAGTTCAGAAACAGTCATATCCCTTGAGGGATCAGCATATTAAGTGGTAGATTTAGGATTTGGTACATAGTACAGCTAATTCAATGACGCATTTCTGCAGTTTGATTCAAACATGTTAAGGTATGAGAATGTTGTGGGATTTTAAAAGTGCGGGTATATGTTACATCATATTTGTGAAAGGCAAATGTTTTTTAATTGATTTGATTTATTCAAAACAATGTCGTGGATAACTCAAGAAAGCCTCCAGCAGGAAGCTTATTTCCAAAAATTCTGGATCCGGAATTTTATATTTATTACAAAGTGTTATTTTTTCTATGAAGGACATTAATTTGAGACTCAGTGATTAATATGTGACCAAGCATTATGTAAATGCAAAAAAAAAAAAAACACATTAAAAAATCTATAAGTTTTTCATGTTGATAGAATGGCCTTCACCCCAAAACCCCATCTGTAAAGTTTCGCGCCAATATTTCAACCTGTTTTGATGTGAGAGCTGAAAACGTGATTTTTCAATCCCCATAGAGTACTGTGTAAAATTAATATTGGTCGACCAAAAAGGGGCACATCCTTTAGCCCTAAGATTTCACAGGGTAAATGAGAAAAATAGTAGCTTTCTTCTGATACCAAAATTTCTACCACTTCCGGTAAAATCTGGGGTCCCTGGGGACGAGGCTATTAGCGATCGGGCCATGGACCTTTAAAAAATCTCCGAGTCAACCTTTAATACACAGATTTCAAGCCAACCAGTTGCTGGTTTTGTTAGCACATCCATGACAGCTCAGAAATACCAATATATGGATTTTATGATTTTTTTTTATGTTCCTGATTAGCAAATTGCTGCTTATCCCTTTAATTATGATACTAATTATTTTTTTTTTCTCAAAAAGATTGCCAATATGAAAAAAAATATTTAGAAAGCTTCAAACCCAACTTCAACTTTGGCAGGCTTAGTCTCCTGTAACACAGACAGTTTGGCCAGTTTCTGTGTTGCATGTTTATGAATTTTAGAAGATGGCTGAATTGAAGATGAACCTTGCAATTTTGAAAAATTTAAATGGAATTTTGAAATTCAACGTTTAATAAAATACAGTTACTCCATAAAATATTCAGCAAAATATTTTTTTTCACAACACTTATTACTAATTATAGTCAGGAAAAATACAACAACTTAGACCTTTCCTTTATTTTGCCAAAATAAGGTAATTGTGTTGTTATGTGATGGTTTTCAGTTTACTTTGGTACTGAACCAAAAAAAAAAAAAAAAAAAATCACTAACGAGAAACTAACGACAAACTCACGCGTTAGTTTGCGTGAGCTATGATAACTCTATCCTGATGCCCGGAGTATTTTCAGCATAGGTCACCAAAACAAGTTTTACGAACATGACGAACGAATAAAAAACGCAATTCATACAGTGGAAACGTGGCAAAAGGATCCGAATTTGGATACACTGCTGAGGCATTGTGAAAGCCGGACGAGTATGGCCTATATCTGATATTATACAAAAACGTTCATATTGAAGGAAGACAGGCATTTACCGAACCCAGGTAAAATGACGGACATTTACGCACCTATTTCTCAATGTTGTGACGGACCAAAGGCTTCAATGACGGTACCCTACGTCAAGAATGTGGTGGTAAATGACCCGCCCATGACGCACCTTTCCCGGGGGTCGCATAGTGCGCCATACAACTGACAGGTGTATTAGACCTTTCCTTTATTTTGCCAAAATAAGGTAATTGTGTTGTTATGTGATGGTTTTCAGTTTACTTTGGTACTGAACCAATAAAATATGAACAAAATTTTCAAAGGAAAGTTTCCTTTGAAAATTTTGTTCATAGATCAACTTGATTTAAAAAAAATAAAGATTTGTTCAAAAATTCATCTAAAATTGTGAAACTGAGGAACAAAAGTTACCACAAATTAAAGGAAACAGCACCATTTATTCAGATTGATAAGTTCATATATATCACCTCATCTTGCATTGATTTTTTTGTCTCCATAGAAATGTCCAAATTCATAAAACGGATGGTTTTTAATAGATTTGTGTGACACTCCTGACCATATTTTGCTTCAAGTTTGGCAAAATAAAATCCCTCCTTTAACTCTGAATTTTGTTATTGAAATTAATGACCAATTAATAAAATAAAATAATACAGTCACAATATGATATGAAAACCTGTACATTCATTTTACCTTGAACAAAAACACAAACGACTTTGTCCTCCAAAATAGATTACATCTTAAATGACTAGATTTTGGAAGCAAACTTCTCATTATTACAATTCTTATGAGGATTATTTTAGCTCTTCTTGAGCTCTAACATCAAATTTGTGTGACAAACTCTCAAAAGCAAGAAAACCAGGCGTTTTTAAGGTTCAAATGAATGGTAAATAATGTGACATCCTGACCGATTTTGCTTCAAGAAAGTGTGATAAAA
Source organism: Ophioderma brevispina (assembly GCA_023653785.1). Lineage (NCBI taxonomy): Eukaryota > Metazoa > Echinodermata > Ophiuroidea > Amphilepidida > Ophiodermatidae > Ophioderma > Ophioderma brevispina. The sequence goes on from JAMKCH010043084.1 coordinate 12,565, forward strand.
TATACTTTGCTCGTTAATCTGAATTTGATTTTGTTTCAGACATAATGTCCCACCTCATTAGATAAAACAATACAGTCCAATATGGTATGAAAAAACCTTTACATTAATTTTTCTTGAACAAAAAATACAAAATGACCTTTATCTCAAAATTCGATTTACATCTTAGACTATTTAGCCATACCCATTCACCTCTAATTGACCCCAAATCTTCTATGCAAGTAGGCCAGCACTGTCTGCAGGGGGGGCACTGCCCGGCCCGGGGCCACAAATGTTGCAAACTTTTTAATGTGGGCCGCCAGCTATAGCCTGGGCAGACCACTTAGCAACCGTTGTGCGTGTGTAGTTGTGTGTGAATGTGGGTGTGTGGTCAAAAACTTGTTAAGTTTTTTTTTAAATTGGACCTCAATTGAAAAGTTTAACTTCAATTGGAACCAAAACTTCTGCATAGGTGAACCAATGGATCCCTCATATGTTGATGGGTCAAAGGTTCATCGTTGAAAGTCAAAGGGCATTGTGAAGGTCACGTTGAATATAAAGGGGCTTAAAAAATGTAAAAAAAAAAAAAAAAATGATCTAAATTGAAAACTTGAGTTCAATTGGAACCAAACTTTTGTCATAGGTGCACCATGACATCCATCATATGTGATGAGATCAAAGGTCACGTACCAGGGTCAAAGGTCAGGGGCGGCCACAGCTTATATTCTTTTGAATATAGCGAGCACGAAGCGAGAAAACGCGAAAATTCTAGTTGGAATTGTGATGCATGCACAATGAGGATGTGTATCAAGCAATTTTAGATGTCGGGTAGGAGTGTCACACTAGACCATTGCTAACAACATATCTTTTGTCATGGGGTCAATTTCAGCAATAATGATTTTTCCATGGTATATTTTACATATTCTATTAAATCATCATTCCAAATCTAAAATTAAAATGCACAAATAATTGGTACTTTGATAATTATAAACTATTCATGGTAAATCTTGGAAATTTTGTGGAATTGTTTTTCTACTTTCCCTCCAAAAAAGGCAAGCAGTGATGTAGTTTTTCACTAACCAGTACAGTGCTAAAGTTGGGTATGTAAATATAAAAATTGATGTGAAAAGGACAGAATTTGGATAATATTTAATTAGGTTCTGAGTATGTATTTGGGTGACACTCGACATGGAGGTTTTTTCCTTTATTCCTGCCTCACATGGATGGGGTAGTGACAGTTAATTTTTCTTTTAATTAATACCTTGCACAGGGCATAAGCATAAAAAATATAAAATAAATAGGCCATGCGGCTTGAGGTGGGGTCCTGTTTGGCGTTTCGCCTGCAATTTTCAAGTACGCTCATCATTTTGAGCTAAACCTTTTAACTTCCAAACTATACTGGCTAGCATATGAAAGTAAACATTTTCTGAACGGAAATTGTCCAATCTTTCTAAATATGCTATCAAAATTGCGTAGGGCTAGGTCTGTAAGCAGTTATGATCAAAATACTAATGAAAAAGTAGACAAAAATGTGGTATCTCTTCACAGTAGCTTTGCATCAAACCCAAAGCACCTATCCAAAAAACAAGCATATTTATGTAAACTAAGTAATTTTCCCGTCAAACAAGCCTAGTTTGACAGGGATACCCATAGTAGAACTATTTTATGATTTTTGGGAGCAACGGGTAACAAATTGGCATCAAAAATATGCAAATATTTCATAAAGTCCAAAGACTGCTTAAAGACTTCTTGGCAGTAGCTTCTGCGGAAGCACAAAGATCAAGTATTTGCAAAGTAAATCCAACAACCATTCCATAAAATGTAAACATTAATAGGGTTATAACCCGTGTGAAAATGGTTTTACTTACTGTACGCCACGTATGAATTTACAGTGTCCGCTGCTCAAATTGGCACTCATAGGTTAAGCATCAACAAGTCATGCATTAAAGAGAATACAAGAAACAAGTATAATGTAACCACTTCCAAAGACACATGTCCATGGATTTAAATTAATTTTTTCTGATAATCATACCCCTCAAATTAACCTAATTCTCGTACGGTAGGGGGGGGTTACATGTCTCCCATCTCATCATTCTCACATCATTTCGTAATGCTCTCTGCTGTCCTCATTCCTCCACTCTGGTTCTTCACTTGATTATGAAGATTATAAATTATTATTTAATCAAGAACATTCAGTTGGTAATCTTTTTATTCATACTTAATCTGTAATTGTAAAGATATAATTAAATACAGGACAGTTTCGAAAGTGTCTTACTAAGTAAAAAAATACGCATTTGCCCCTATAATTTGTAACGTAGCTGTGTCCCATTTCCTCTGCATCCCAGTTGTCTACATGAATTATGAGCTTCATTAAAATGTTAGGTCATGTTTTAATAGTCATTGAAATGAAGTGTCATTCATTAGTTTCAAGTTTGTTAATCATTGTTGAATGTTATTTAGAAACATAATGAGCTGAATAAACTTGTTTTCTCATATTGTCGGTTTAAAAACGTGTCCCCATGGTATACTCAATCCCAACTTGTTTAATTAATCAATTATTTGATTATAAGTTCTATTTCTTTAATTAGAGTCCTACAACACACTATTTATGTCTCAAATTAAAGGCAGTTAATTAGCTTTAATTGATATATAATAATTCAAATAAACCTAAATGATTGTTAAGATAAAAAAAACAATAAGAGCTGAACTTCTCTTCTCCTTCCCATAGACTTTCATGTACCGTGTCCCAATCTCCTGTTCCCCACTGCTCCAACGTTCCACCTTTGTTACTTAATTAGTCCTAATTTTAATTACTGAAGCTGATCAAGATCAATTTTGGTCTCCAACTTAAAGCTAACTAAATAGGCTTTTAAATAAGTGCTTACTTGGAAGTATTAAATCACATTTAGGTGCAACGAGTAGATTTCACATTATCCGTGTCCCTAAAAAATTGAAATACTGAATTTTGTCCTGATGTAAGCTTTCCATCAAAAATATCCCTCCCTGAAAGGATTAAGCTGAGAAATGTTCTTTGATACAAAAATTGTAAATATATAATTTCGTATAGGAGCAAATACGAAATTCAGCCTATGTTTTGCACTGAAATATGAGCAAATCAAAATCACCTTTTTTTCTCTCTTTTTATACATTTCATAGCAATATCAAAGTGTGAAATCTATTGCGTGTCTATTCTATATGAAATTACTATTATGACACATTCTTTACATACGTTGTGTTTTGTAGTATTTACGCGAGATTTGATTGGTCCATGATAAGCCCCGTCCATAAACTATTAGACAGTCGTATATCCCCCATATTTGGGCAATGATTTAAATACGATAGCCTTTCCGGAACTATAGATTGTTTTTGTTTTTATCCATCCTTCAGACATTGTCTAACATTTCTAAAGTCTGAAAGAGCAGAGAATTAATAACATGTCATAAAATAATTAGTTTTAGATGAAAAAAAATGACAAAATGGAGATTATTTGCAAATGAAATACGAACTATTTATAAACATTGCGGATTGACTATGCGTAATGAGGCCCGATGAGATTGCTTTGATGCATACCGTCTGACTGTTCTTCGAAAGATTGCTCGCTGCACTGCCATGACTGCTGTGAAAGTTGTGACCGAGAACTTGTGATAAATCAAGAAAGTTTGGTCCGCTAAAATCCCAGTACCGACATAATACTGTTGACAAACACATTCGTTTTTCCTTTTAGTTGCCAATGTTTATGAGGTAAGCGTTATGGTAACCGTATGACACGACGTGCAGCCATGCCCTGGGCCAGGGCCATGCCTTCGTCCGGATCGATCATGGGATGCCGGGTGCATGGCGGGGGTGCATGGGTGAGGGATCAACTGCTGTACTTCGTCGTTCTCCCTATAAAGTTCATTCTGTATACTGGTCTAAACTAAGACACGGCCTAAGACTAAGCCTAGGATTAGGCCTGACTAACCATACTATTAGATAACTTTTTATTACAATATCATACAAATAAATCACAAGACCATAATGTGGTCACTTCCCTGAACAGCAGCATTATGAAAGAAAAGATTCGTGCATGCCATGCCCTGCTCCTGACTCTTGTCACTGTAATCCTGACAAATATTAACGCAAAATATACCAAATTACCTTGTTTTATTATGA
>JAMKCH010043085.1:0-20530 GCA_023653785.1 Ophioderma brevispina
TCCCTCTTTGAGTTGGTTACCGTCTGGAGTGCAGGTTGATGATTTTCCTCCTCAAGGCACGGTCATATTTTGTCTTTTGCATTTAGGATGTGCATTTAGATGCAGGCATTCTCAAAGCGTGTTAGTAGATCTTGCTGCACCAAATCAGGATTCGGCTGTTGTAGAGCAGATCATCTGCGTATAGCAAGGGCTGTGAGATGCGTCTTTGGTGACATCTAGAGCGTCTTTAGGTATTATAGTGTTGCTGGTTATATTTTGGTACAAAAGTTAAAGACTATCTAGTCATGAACATCAGGACTAGTTGTCTGGCCTCCAGTTATAGTTGTCCCTACATTCATTCTAGCCTCTGTCATGTGTGGTGGTTGCTTTGTTTGTCCATAAAACTGAGCGTGAATACTGATGGTGGCATGCCGCATTCTTAGATCAGAATTATGGATGTCGCTGGGGGGTACATACATACGATCTCGCAGCTGACGATTCAGGTGTATTCCATAATGTTCTTAGTCCTTTTGGGAGGTAAAGGGTTGGCGTCCTCTTCAATCTCTTGGTAACAATATCATGCAAGTTGAATTTCTTACTTAAATTATTCTCTTAAGTTTAAAATGAAATTGTGTTTAATTGATGTATACCATGGTTTTTCCATTCAAATTTTTTAGATATGTTTTGTACTCGTTTTAATAATTGGATAATGCTCTTTTTCTTTGTGAACGACTAGAGGCCTCGGATAGCCGACTATATAAAGTTGTTGTTTACTATAACAACTCTAAGACAGTCTTACGTACGTTTTAAACACCTTTAACGTGGTCCCCTTGTCTGTTTTGAAACATGGTTTAACATGGTCCCTTGTGTTGTTGCATTATGAGTAAGGATGCCTCTTTATAAACAACGGAAATGTAAAAATAACAAGAAAAATATAAAATTGAGACCTCCAGGTCTACTAGAAACTACCTTTTTGCATAGATCTTGGCAGAACAAACAATATTTGTAGACAATAGATCTTTTTAAAAGTTGATACATTGTTAGTAAGGAATGGGTACGTTGGCGGCCATTTTGTTTTCGCTAAATATCTCAAAGCGAAAATGTGATGGACTGTAGCAGTTTGATTAAACTAGATGGCTAAAGCATTGAAATCTGTTGAGGAAAAAAAAAATATAGTAAACATTTCTAAGAGCAAAATAAGGAAATGGCATCTGGACTAGTAGGGCACATTTACCAAACTTGTTCATTGTTCAGCGTCACTTGAGAAAAAGAAAGAAATCAGTTAAATTACAATGTGATGCTTTGGACCTTGGAAGCGAATGTTTTGGTTTCGCCATCTTGAATTATATATTCTGTGAATAAATATAACTCATAGAAATGGCTTGTTCCATGTTAAGTGGGCATCAAACATGATTACATTTGCGCCATTATAATGCGGCAAACAAACCTGTGGTGAATTCACAAAATATGGTATTTTGGCGGCCATTTTGTTTTTGGGTCACACTCTTGATATTTTTACCGCCCATATTGAAATCTTTAGATATAGCTTGTATCTTTATCTCCCATTAAATACCATTAAAATAATGTTTCCTCTGCTTTACTAAGAAAAACACCAATATTCTTGGTAAAATTTCTCTAAAATATGGCATTTTGGCGGCCATTTTGTTTTTTACGAATATCTAAAATTGATCATTGAGTGTGGACTTCAGCCGTTGATTTCTTATAATGGTTGGTCTAAGGAAGCCAAATCCACAAAAAAAAAAAAAAAAAAACTAAATAGAATATTATTCGAAGTAAACTTGGCTGGCATCCGGACTATAAAAGGTTGGTTTTCGGACCCACAAATATGTTATAGTAGATACAAACAGTACACCAAAGAATCAAATAAGCTTGTTAAAAAACGCACTATGACGTATCCATGACGTAACACATCCTAGTGACGTAATTATTAGTAATATTACGTCATCAGGAATCGAAGTACTTAGAAACGCCGCCTGTTGAGGTTTTTTAACATCAGTGACCACATAAAAAAACTTGGAATTATGTAGGTGGATTACATGGGCGATAGAATGTGGGTGGATCTACGTAGGTGGATCTACTGGGGCAGATACTGTAGGTGGATCTACTGTAGGCGGAATGTACTGTGGGCTGGCAGGGGGATCTACTGCAGGTGGATCTACTGTGGGCAGATATATCGTGGGAAGATCTACTGTGGACGGATACTATGGGTGGATCACTGTATCGATGAAACCCCAGACATGACTCTCTATTGAGTGGTTGCCTGAAGAGGTACAAAAATCATACGACTGAACTCGAAGGAAACGTTCATTCAGTGAAGGAACTGGGTAGGCACTGTAAAAATGTTCATTAAAATAACAGCGTTTGACTGGCAGCTGGGACTCACAACAGTTAAAATCACGTTTTACAGTCATTTGACGTTTCGAGTCCCTTTTTACAGTTACGTTGCACGTTTTGAGTCCCGGCTAACAGTCAAAACGCCGTTAATTTTAAGAGATTCATTTTTAAAAGTGGGAACAGTGCCGGAATCCCAATTGCTTGTCGATCAAGCTTTATTTGGGTGTTTGAAATATAAGATCTAACGTAGGGCTAGTATACGGCAAGATTTGCATTGTCGAAAAACTCAACAAAAGCGAACGACTGACATCGACACTGTCGACAATATATTTACGTCAGTACCGCAAAGTTTAGCTGGCCTATGCTGAATCGCACCTGTTCTGGCTCTGTAATGTAGCGTTCACCTTTCCAATATTTATGACAGTGACAGTTGTGCTGAAAATAATTATGAAACACGTTGTGAAGATTCTAAGACATTGCAACGAAATAGACATGTAGACTAGGCTACGAACCAAGATTAAACATCGATGTGGTCATGCGTCTTGAAGTTGGGAAAACCCAGCTTGTTTGCGTTTCGTCTGCAAATTTCAAGTGTCACGCTTCATTTTGATCTTAAAACTTTTAATCACTTCCAACCTATACTCCGAGCATATCGAACACTAAACTTTTCTGAAATGAAATTGTCCAATCTTCCAAATACCTGCTGGTCAAAATTGCAGTAGGACTAGGTCTAAGAAGTTAATTACAATAATGAAAATGTAGCAAAAAAGTGGTATCTTCTTATGATTTGGGGAGCAACTGGTAACGAAATGGCATCAAAAATATACAACATTGCATAAGGCCTAAAGACTGGTTTAAGAATTCTTGCAAGTAGCTTCTGCTGAAGCACAATCAAGTATTTGCAAGTAAATCCAATAACCATTAACAAAATGAAAGCTGCGTCTAGGGTTATAACCCTGCGAAATTGTTTTAATTTCTATATGAAAGTAGAATTTACAGTGTTGTGTGCTCAAATTGGCAGCTCGCATGTTAAAACATCAACAATTCATATGGATTAAAGAGAATAATACAAGTTTAATCTACCCATCTTTATAGTAAACATTTCACATTGAATTTATTTTTCGGATAATCATACCCTCAAACTACTCTACTTTGCATTATAGGAGCCGGCATGTCTCCATTGTTTGGAATATCGGCTTGGTCCTCATTCCTCCACTCTGGTTCTTCACTTGATTATTCAGAATGGTTTATTATTTAATCAAGAACCTTCAATTTTGGTGATCTTAACAAATATATTGGTCGTATATTTAAATCTGTAATAAAATAAAAGGCTTTTCAGCTATCGTATGTACTAACCATTTTTAATTGCAACCCAACAAACAGTACTTTACTGACAAACTTAATGTTCACAGACATATATTAAACAGACCTGGACTATTTTTGAAATCCAGCTCTGCCCGTTCTCAAAATCGCACTATGCCATCTATGTTTAGGATCAATAATTGTCCGATGTTTTCGACGCAAGTTATAGCAAATAGTTTAAAATTTATTTGATCAATTGGGCCCTAATTTAGCAGCCAAAATCCCTCCCACTCATTTGGAATATTTTCATTATCTCCCAAACAATAATCCAGTCAACTCGTTTTTTCTTTTAACCAGTTAATCGTTGGAAGTTATTGATACTTGTAATTCATTAAATTCAGATTCTAGCCCAGGTTATGATGCTTTAAAAATCAGAATCATACAACATGTTATAATAATATTACGACTCCATTAATGCATATTTTTAATATTTCTTCTATTGATTTGGTATTTTTCCGCGTAAACTTTAAAGATGCCAGGTACCCCATCCACAAATCTGGGTGATTAAAGTAGTCTTTCAATTATCGGCCCTATATCAGTTCTGGCCGGCTTTGTCTAATTATTTGAGCGTATTTTCCAATCGCCTTTTCCAATATATTTCAAATCTAATTACTACATGAAAGCATTTGGGGCTTCAGGAAGAATTATTCGTCTTATATGGCAGTTCTTGAAGCCTATAATGAAATTGCGACTCTCATCTTTGATAATAAAGCTTTACGTTCGGGACTATTCTCTTGGACCCTCTCGAAGGCATTCGACACAATACCATGAATTCTTTCTTCTTTCCAAATTACATTACTATGGTGTTCGAGGACTTGCCTTCGAGTGGTTCAAGAGTTATCTCTCCGATAGAACTCAGGATGTTCATTCAATAATACCAATTTCTACTACAAGAAATATCAGTTGCGGAGTCCCCAGGTGCTATTCTGGGACCTTTATTGGCATAATTACATAAATATATTATTTATCTATTCTTCTCAAAATCATCTTTCTATTTATACTGTATGATCACCAAGTTCCATCTCTGATTCCAAAGTTAGAACATTAAGTACAATTGCAAATAAAGAACTTGAGAACATTTTCTCTATGGCTAAAGACAAATACGCTTTCCCTTAATATTATAATAACCAATTATATTATGTTTTAGAAACATATCAGTATCCTCCGTTTAGAATATTTGCCTTTAATATATGGTTCTGAAATCAAAAACGTGTTTTTTGATTCTCAGTTTCCTCGTGTTTACAATTGATGATCGTTTAAGCAGCTGGAATTATCATACGACTTATATTGTGTAATACTTTATCAAAATAATTGGGATTTTATCCATCTTAAACATACTCTCAACTGTAATATGTTGTTTTCACTTTATAACACTCTTGTTCATCCTCCCACACTCCTATATTGTAATATTATATGGGCAGACGGAATAACTGTGCTTTGGAGAATAAATCCACATAAAAACAAAATCGTTTCATAGCTCTGTCCAAACGCTCCATTTGGCTCGCCCACGCTCCTCCTTTATTTGCCTATTTACACCCACTGAATCTATAGATATTCACAAACTCGATCAAGGCTACTTTTATGTATAAATTTGCCAATGGTCCAACTTCCTTCTAATTTTATCCTTTTTTTCTGTAAGTGTTCATTTATCATGGATACGGTACTCAGATCTCTAATTATTACGTCGCTAGTAATTTTAAAACTAATCTCGATTGCAACCATCCGAAGACAGGGACCTTGTCTATGGAATGACATATGATGATGTACTAAACTTTCGCCCCAATCAAAACTTTTAAGAAGAAATATTGTAATTATTTACTTTTCAATTATAATAATTAATTTTATAGACATTTATACTATGTAGATTTCTCAGCTTACCAATAACATGTTTTTGTCATTATTTTTAAATTGAAAACCAATTAATACAGATCTTTAATGATCATGATGGACCTTATGGAGTCCGTTTCTCCCGGGTCTGGGGGTGCGGGGTGCTGTTTTTCCGAACCCGAAGGTCGAGGGAAGAACTGCAAACCCCGCGCCCATCCGATTCGCCCGGAGTCAGCGGGCGCCGCAGGCAGGGATCCCAAAATAAGATCATTGAGTGGTTACATATCGTGGTGGGCAATCAGAGGGGCAGAGGCCTCAGATCTGAGGGAGATGTGGGAAATTCTTTGATTCTCTTTCATGATTAAAATTGTTCTTCGTTGCTGGAGTTTATATATCTTATATAATGTTTCGCTTGCAGTCCCATATGTGGGCTTTTGAGATTTTTCATTTTGGTATGCGTGGATTTGCTTGGGTGGAGGATATTTGTCATCACATTTCTCAGGAGCAGTATTACAGCGAAATTGTGGAGGTTTTTTTTTTTTGGTGTTTATTTCGGTGTTGAGTTGCGTCCTTCTGTGGTCACCCTCGATATGCTCATTCTTATTTTATTCAATTTATGCTTTATATTTGTATATGAATATGTTCAATTTCTGTTATATGCATATATTGTATATGTGGGTGCGCGCTCATATGTCATGTATATGTACATCTATTGTTTATCAGTGCCAACAAATGTGTGTTTGCACCTGTTTTGTTCGTCTTGTTTGCACCTAGTCTTGTCTTAAATGGTGTTCATTGTCTTTACACTTACAATTAGATTTTTTTTAAGGGGGCATGTTTCGAGCATTGCTCTTATTGTCATTCCTACCATGTTAACTGATTATTAGAATGTTTTTGTTGCCGGTGGTAAATAAATGAAATGATCTGTAATTGCAGAATATATAATTTACACAACAGGACAATTCACAAGTGTCTGTTACTGAGTAAAAAACGACCCAATTTTCACCTATAAAAGCAACGTACTGTGTCCCCTTCCTCTGCATCCCAGCTTGTCTGATTAATTAATGAGCTTCATAAAATGTTAGGTCTATGTTGTTAGTGCATTGAACTGAAGTGCAATTCATTAGTTTTAAGTTGTTATCTTATTGAAGGTATGAAAACATATGGACTGATCAACATTGTTTTCCTCATATTGTAAGGTTTATCGTGTCATATTGTATACTCATTCACAACTTGTTATTTTAATCAATAATTGTTATTACAATTACTATAATAAGAGTCCAACAACAATATTTATGGTCTCAAATTAAAGGGCAGTTAATTAGCTTTATGATTGTTAAGATAAAGAGAACAATAGAGCTGAAGCTTCATATTCCCCCATAGACTTTACATGGACGTGTCCCAATCTCCGTGTCCTAATTGCTCCACCCTCCACCTGTTTACTCAATAGTCTTAATTTTTAATACGGAAGTTGATCAAGATAAATTTAGCACCAACCTAAAGCTAACTAAATAAACTTTAAAATGAGTGCTACGTGGAAGTAGGGTGGTCGGGAGCGCATTATACGTACTCAATCTTACAAACATGTCATATTTCTCTAAAATATGTAACAGCTCCAGGGCCCTAGAGCAGGTTCCCAATTCAAAACACATGGCCATATAAGAGAGGAGTGAAATACCAGTTTCCAATCTCATCCAATGATTTCTGGTATTTTTTTGTATTGCTTTTCCGTGTTTTTTTGTCGACCTATTCGCCATACTAACAGGCTTGTAGCGGGTTCACAATGTGCTTTGATACCCTAAGCGATGCAATGAAAGTTTGGTTCGCTGATGGCAGCATGATAATGGACACTTCGCTTTGAAATTGTATTAGTTATTTTAGCGCTATATAAACCATGTCTTATTGTATCATTATCATTATTGTTATTGTTTGTTGTTGTTATTGTTGTTTTTATAGCATGTTTTACGCGCGTGATTACGAATCATTATTCCACCAAAATCATAGTTTTACGTCATGGCTGTTTCTTGGGTGTCACCCTTATGACGTAATTGACGTCAATTTGGCATGATGACGTCACAGGTACGTCATAATGTTTTTAACCAGCTGATCCGATTCCTTTGGTATCATATTTCTATCTATTCATACTCTTTTATGGGGTCTAAAACCAGCCGTTTCGGAGATTACAGGGCTTCCAAAGATGTCTTTTGGCGGCCATTTTGGAATTTATGCCTAATTAGTCCCCACTTCCGCGGTGCTGATTTTGGCAAATTTGGATATAATGTTTTCAGTGGGGCCCATACAACAAGATGAAACCAAAAAACCTTCGTCACGGAAATGGAACAACTCAACTGAGGTCAACTGAATTTTGACCTGGGGTTCGTACTTAAAGAATTTTTAGCATGATTTAATGACATGTCCTGCGGTTCTTTTAACTTTTGGAACACTTTATCACTAAGTACTGACATAAGTTTTGTACAGTGGCAGTATAGCATATGCAATGCATTGTGGGATTGATTCAAAAACCTCTGGTTTGTCCAATCTGCTGTATTTGTGGTCCCATTTTGGCTCTTTTATGTGATATATAGGCTCTGCTGTATCCTCTTACTTGATGGTTGCGTAAGCCTCCTGTCCATTCATATACCCTCTCAGTCCCTTTATCCCGAATCATAGAGTGAGCAAAATCACCACCTTGTTCCATACATAAAGTACTTGACTATAATTATCTATTCAATGATATGTCCCGTTAGTTTTTTTTGGTTTTACTCCACCAATTCTATCAAAACACATCAATTCTATTACCTATTCAAAGATATGTCACGTTAGTTTTGGTTTTACTCCACCATTCTATATTAATCTTTTTTACGTATCAACTATTGTCGTGTTTAACAACTTAGTTGCGGTCACAAAATGGCCTTTTTTGGTCACCACTTCCCCATTTAGTTTTGTTTGTTTGTATGTTTGTTTGTTTGTTTGTTTTTCCCTCTTCTTGTTCTTTTTTCTCTTATTACGGATTAGCTCTCATAATCTTTTGTCGTCTCTTGGGAAGTAAAGTTGTCTTATTCTTTCGTTTACTATTTCTTTAATGGTTAGGTAATAGCAATTCTTTTTACTTTAGGGGTGAAGGAAACGGGATGTAGAAGGGTAAGGAATGTGATTTGAATTAAAATGTTAAAACTATCGGAAATCTGAAGTGATTTTCGAAGGCAGCAGTGAATGTGTTTTTGAAGAAGGAATGAAATTGTTGTGAGTTGTTTGGGGCTCCGGGTATTACTTATTTCGCGAATGAGATGATTTCAACTGTTCGCTTAGTTGGGTCATTTAGAGCAATTCCGTGACCGTGGAGAGCAGAGCATTTTAATGAACAAATCTAGAGAGGGTGTCCCTCGTGAAAGCGTGGGCAGAATCCAGGAGGGGGGGATCCATAATACAGGGGTCAAAATGAAAAATGCATGGATTGCTATAAAAAGGTAACCAAAATGTTCGTCTTGTTACAAGGATTCAAAAAAGTATAGTTTGTACTACATGTACTTACAACGTATGGTAATAGAGATATAAGACAAAATTGTCAAGTGTCAAAGGTCATCGTCAAAGGTTAGATCTTTAATATGGCTGCGATTTCTTTAAAAATGGGCTCAGATCGTTCATCTTACCTCCAAGACTACAACAAAAATATTTTGCACTGTCTAACATATTTTTAAAATTCGGAGATCAATAGAGGTCAATGGCATTGAACTTGTTTGTCATTTATCTCGATAACCAATACAAAAGAGAGTGTCAACTAATTTTGATGCAATCCCTGCTGCAAAAACAGATTACAAATTTTAACGTTAATAATCATATAATCATTGTCTTCTGAATGCATGTCATTACAATAATTCCATGCCCCTCAACATGGCCTGCATCGCTTTCCACATAGATTGGCTCATCTCTGTCACGCACAGAAAAAAATAAGGCAAGAGAAAGAAAGGAAAATGGTCAAAAGAAAGAAAGTGAAGAAAAAGAGAGACCTATACAGATATGAATCACCTCTGATCTAGTTTACTTAAAAGGCTGGCTCAGAGATTTCCCGAGTATGGCGTCCTCAATTTTTTAACAACATACACAAAAACAATCGTAATTATTTCGAAATCTTTGAGTCGGCCTTGAAAAAGTGCACAACTTTTTCGTCACCCATTGGCCGATTCCGAGTTTTGTTCCCCGTTAACAGATCTTTCTTCCTGCTGGCTGCAGACATTTACATTGCCTGTAATATTCATTCATGTCCTTTTGTTTTCGGTTATTGGATATAGGCCTTTTTTTATTTTTTTTTTTTTTTTTTTTTTTTTTTTTTTGTCTTTCCAACCTACAAGAATTACCCCAATGAGAAAAAATAGCCTCAATCTTTCATTTTGCTATGGTAGCTAGGACACTCTCTCATGGGGGACACTCAGTTTCTTACACCGGTGTAGAAGTAATTAGAGTCCACCGTACTCATAGTTCGGCTACGACGGTAAGGAATAGGGCACTCAATTTAGTTGACTTTTCACGCAACATTAGTTTTACGCTTTATTCCGCTATCGTCTATCCGTGTCGCAAATGTCTCCAGGTCGTCATTTCAGCGCATCGTTAGTGATGACATCAGTTGACATCCATAGAAAATTGTGAGACGCCATAATTTGGATGCAGGTGATCCTCAACGTAGGCTGGCGTTTTGCAATTGGCTAATCAACAGACCACGGCGCTTCTTAAGAGAATTTGTCGTTGTTGATGAGGCCAATTTTCCAATGACTGGCTCAGTGAACTCTCAAAATGTGAGAGAGTATGCGCCAAAAGGGAACCCTCCCAATAATTTTGTCTACGACAGACCTAATGATCGCAGGAAAGTTGCAGTTTTATCAGCTGTTACAGGTAACAATACCTAATTGGGCCAATTTTATGATGGAAATTTTGAATGGTGCCGGTAACTCAATATCTTAATCAAACAGTTGGAACCAGAGTTGCGGCGCATTTTCAACAGCAAGAGAAATGAGCAATTCGTCGTTCCTGGTTTCTTCAAGACGGTGCACCAGCAAACGGGTCTATAATGGTAGAAACCGCCTTCAGGAACTCTTTCCAAATCGATCATTGGATTAGAGCATGCGGTGGAATGGTCCCCTCGGTCACCGGATCCAACTCCGCTAGATATTTGGCTATGGGGGTTGATGTTTGTAAAAGCCAGAGTTTACAAGGAGGGTCCCCAAAACACATTGACCGCAGACCTCACGGTATACCTAACCTCATCGAACGGCTGTATTTACCTCAATTAGGAGAACGCGTGTAACTCAATAGTTGTTCAACACATGCACTCCAGGGGCTACCAAGTGCATCGCAATCAGGGAGGACATGTGGATGATAGACACTAAAGGTAAGACCGTTTAAGATAAAATACTTTTGATGTTGCATAATTGGTTTCCAAACAACCAGGCCTAAGAAAAATTTATGCTCCGTGGACAAGTCTGTTTGGCTGACTTATTGTTCAGTGGAACATATCTTGAGAACCACTCAACCAAAATGAACAAAAAAATTCAGGTAAGATGCTCTATGTTTTAACCCATTCTTTTATGATAATAAAATCCACAGTATCAAAATAAAGAAAGTGGAAAATATCACTTTCATTTTGGTTAACGTTTTATTGGTCACCCTGTATAGGGGTGTATTTTGGGATTCGTGAAACACCCGAAGCAATTAGGCCTACTTTAAGGTTTAATGACTTCTTTTAAGTTAACTGTTGCATATGTATGTATATAAGCATGTATAGAATTTTAGGAATAAGGAGGATTTGTAATGGAGAATCTGATGTGTCTTGAAGAGACATTTGTCGCCTGAGCTAGGAATTGAAGCAAAACAGGAAATTCCATGACCATCAGTTCCCAATGGAAAGAATCCAAAATCGCAAAGACACCATGGAGACTTTCACGGTTTCCATGGTATGACTGTTTAAAGTGTTCCATAGCATGAGACTTAAAATTTTCAAAAATCTCAAAGTACGACTGGAGTTAGTCCATGTTTCGTCGAGATATATATTTGGAGAAGGTCTTTAGTTTTGTCTGATCTTTTATATTGATGTCACAGTAAAACAATTTCGGCTCTTGCGATCAGGAACTCTTGCCATTCTGATTTTTTAATTTTAAATCCATAGGCTTTCACAGTTTCCAGTGCAGAGACTCGTTCTCCCACCAGAGAAGTTAATATCTTCATGAAGAGTGTCACAGTTTATCTCTGTGGGGAAATCCCTTACTTCCTCTGGTAGAATTGAAGCACTTTTACGAATTGATTGCTTTGCCTGTCAAAATGTCCAATATTGAGTTTAGTTGCCTCCAGGTGCGGATCTAGGAGGGGCGCGCGCCTCCCGGTAAATTCTGCAAAATCCTTGCAAAATCAGGCCCTTTGGACAGTTTTTTAGCCCCTTTCAATAGCCTTTCAGCCCCCCGGTAATTTTGACAGTTTTTCAAATCCTGGAGCCGCCCATGTGCATGGTAATCTTCTGTTCTGTCCACCCTGTTTTGGGTTAAGAAGTCTGAACACGTTGTTCTGTGCCTATTCTTAGCATTTTTTTCCATTCTCGGTCATTACATAATTTAGCAAAGTAGGATTTCATTCCAACATTTCTTTTTCCAAAGAAGCTTTTATGTTTTTATAAGTTGGAAACAACGCTACGGTATCAGCTGGTGGCGCCATGCATTGAAAAGGCGACGTTTGTACGTGGATGATTGTAAAATCTTTGAAATCACTTATGGGACCACGTGTCTCGAGGACAATATTAAAGCGTGTACTCAACTATTCTAAATGGATAGTTCCCAAGCACATTTTCCTAGTCATGTGTAATATGATATAATATATAGGCATGCTTAATTGTGACACATACAGTGAGTAACACAATATTCTGAAGCCTAAAGACCTGCACAGAAAGTCCTGGGGCAAGCCGCTTTTCATTGCCTTTGGGGAGTTACTTTTTGGGGGTTTTTATGACTCGTAATGGTATTATCTACATATATTGGTCGCAAATGGGCCAAGCAGCTGATGGCGCCATTAACATTAGATTCCTTTTGGGAACTAAGCTAAGGGACCGATTTTCTCTGGCGTTCTTCCCATTGAAAAATAGCCGATTTTTGTTAAATCTTGATAAACAAGTATTTAAAAAAAAAAAACTGTGTACGGGTCGCCAGGATCGTTTCCAAGAAATAAGAACAACATTAAAAAGCTTTAAAGGAGTAATGTTTTCTAGTTTTAAGTTGCACTTTTATTACAGAACGTGTATCAAAAAAAAATCCATAACTGATTTTTAAAGTATGTTTGATACATGAGCTAAGATTGCATTAGAACGGCGATCAACTTGTTTACAACTTTGATCTCCCGTTGACCTTTGACCTGGTGTGTGACAATTTGACCTCACATAGTTCTACTAAGCTTTAATTTACATATTTTTTTTACTTTTTTTATTTTTATTCAAATAACAAAATAGAAAAACGCCCAATGGGCGCAAAATGTGTTAAAACTGTCCCCAAGTTTATAAGCTTTAATTAATTTAACATAGGTTCAACAGTCCTGTCTTTCAATAAAGAAAATAGAAAAAACGTCCATTGGGGCGCAAAATTGTTAAAACTGAATCCCCAAGTATAAGCTTTAATTACTAGTTACACTTCTGTCATTTCAATAACGAAATAGAAAAAACGCTCCACTTGGGCGCAAAATGTGTTAAAAAACTGAATCCCCAAGTTAAAGCTTTTAATTTTAACATAGGTTACACCTTCTATCATTTCACAATAAGAAATAGAAAAAACGCCCAATTGGGGCGCAAATGGTGTTAAAACTGAACCCCCCAAGGTTAAGCTAATTTAACATAGTTCCACTTCCTGTCAGTTCAATAAAGAAAATGAACAAACGCCCAATTGGGCGCAAATGTGTTAAACTTGAATCTCCAAGTTATAAGCTTTTTAATTTAACATAGGTTACCGCTTCTATCATTTCAAAAAATAAAGAAAATGCAAAAAAAAAAACGCCCACTTTGGCGCAAAATGTGGTTAAAAATGATCTCCAAGTATAAGCTTTATTTAACATAGGTTACACCTTCCTATCATTTCAAATAAAGAAAATAGAAAAAACTCCAATTGGGCCGCAAAATGTGTTTAAAACCTGAATCCCCAAGTTATAAGCTTGAATTTAACATAGGTTACACCTTCCTGTCATTTCAAATAAATAAATAGAAAAAACGCCCAATTTGGCGCAAATGTGTTAAAAAAAAAACTGAACTCCAAGTTATAAGCTTTAATTAATTTAACATAGGTTATACGCCTTCTAATCCAGTTCAATAAAGAAATATGAAAAAACGCCCAATTGGGCGCAAAATGTTTAAAAATGAATCTCCAAGTTATAAGCTTTCATTTAACATCGGTTACACTTTCCTAATCTTTCAATAAAGAAAATAGAAAAAACGGCCCAATGGGGCCACAATGTGTTAAAACTGAATCCCCAAGTTATCAGCGTTAATTTACAAGGTTACCCATTCCTGTCATTTCAAAATACGAAAATAGAAAAAAACGCCCATTGGGCGGCAAATGTGTTAAAACGAATCCCCCAAGTTTATAAGCTTAATTTAACATAGGTACACCTTGCTATCATGCAAATAAGAAAATAGAAAAAACGCCCATTGGGCGCAAAATGTGTACAACAAACTGAATCCCAGTTTAAGCTTTATTTAAACAAAGTTCACCTTCTTCCTGTCATTTTAATAAAGACATAGAAAAAAAAACGCCCAATTGGGCGCAAAATGTGTTAAACTGATCTCCAAGTTAATACGCTTTAATTTTAACATAGGTTACGCCTTCCTATCATTTCAAAGCAGAAAATAGAAAAAACGCCCATTGGGCGCAAATGTGTTTAACATGAATCTCCAAGTTATAAGCCTTTAATTTAACATAGGTTACACCTTTCCGTCATTTCAATAAAGAAAAAAGAAAAAGCGCCCAATTGGGCGCAAAATGTTTAAAACTGATCCCAAGTTATAGCTTTAATTTAAACATAGGTTACACTTCCTAATCATTTCAAATAAAGAAAATAGAAAAAACGCCCAATTGGGCGCAAATGTGTTAAAACTGAATCCCCAAGTAATTAAGCCTTAATTTAACATATGTTACACCTTCCTATCATTTCAAAAAAGAAAATAGAAAACAACGGCCAATTGGTCGCAAAATGGTGTTAAAACTGATCCCCACGTATAAGCTTTAATTTACATAGGTTACAATACCCTTCCTGTCATTTCAAATAAAGAAACATAGAAAAACGCCCAATTGGGCGCAAATGTGTTAAAACTGACTCCCCAAGTTATAAGCTTTTAATTTAACTTAGGTTACACTTCTTCCTGTCCATTTCAACCTACAGAAATAGAAAAAACGCCCAATTGGGCGCAAATGTGTTAAACTGAATCTCCAAGTTATAAGCTTTATTAAACATAGGTTACGGCCTTCCATCATTTCAAATAAAGAAAATAAAAAAACGCCCATTGGGCGCAAAATGTGTTACAACTGAATCCCAAGTTATAAGCTGTAATTAACACAGGTAACACCTTTCCGTCATTTCAAATAAAGAAAGTAGAAAAAGCGCCCAATTTGGCGTCAAAATGTGTTACAACCGAATCCCCAGTTATAAGCTTTATTTAACATAGGTTACACCTTCCTGTCATTTCAAATAACGAAATAGAAAAAACGCCCAATTGGTCGCAAAATGTTGTTACAACTGAATCCCCAAGTTATAAGCTTATTTAACATAGGTTACACCTTCCTATCATTTCAAATAAAGAAATAGAAAAAACGCCCAATTGGGCGCAAAATTGTTAAAACTGATCCCCAAGTTATAACTTTAAATTTAACATAGTACACCTTCCATCATTTCAAATAAAGAAAATAGAAAAAAGCGCCCAATTGGGCTCAAAATGTGTTAAAACGAATCCCCAAGTTATAAAGCTTTATAGGTTTACACCTTCCTTCATTCAAATAAAGAAAATAGAAAAAACGCCCAGTGGGCGCAAATGTGTTAAAACTGAATTCTTCAATTTTTTAAGCTTTATTTTAATGTAGGTTACACCTTCCCTGTCTTTCAAATACAGATGTTACCTAAAATTCGTCTTAGGCTAAAAAATATCAACACAATACATAGTAAAGGCTTCAATCATTACGTAGGAGAACTCTACGTGGCCTGATCATTTTCTTACTTCACTCCCTATTGTTAGCTGCACCCTTTATCTATTCCCTGCAACTTTTTTAACCAAACTCCCATCAAAAAGCAAGTTCTTCACAAGACTAAGATCAAAGAATTCTTTTTTTTAAGGCCATTTCAACACAGCAACTGGTGTTATTCTTTGTCTGAAATTGCAATCGCATTACACCACCCAACACTAAACTCCAAAATTAATAGTGTACGTAGATCATTTTCAAAAGAAACATTTAATGGAAGACCTTCACTATAGAAATAGACGGCCTTCGCAATTTTGCTAACAGTGGTTTCTATAGTCGGGTCGCGTTAGCGACCCACAAAAAATAATAAAAATAAAGTTCCCCTAGAGAAAAGTATTTTTTTCCAACCGTGTGCTCGTTCTATTAACGTTCTAATTGTTGCAATTCGTACAGGGGACTCAGGTCCAACGTGTTTACTTACCAATCGGTAATGCGTTGGATGTGTGCTTTTCCACTGAAAAATGACAGTATTTTTTGCATAAACCTTATCACAAAAATTTTAAATATCGTTCTGGACAATTTGTTCCCTTACCGCAGGTATTTCCAGTGTGCTCTTCTATAACATTAAAAATGTTTTTTTACTATTTTGCTTGTTTGCGTTTGTTTTTTTTTATGGAAATATTTTAAAATTCGCCTTTTTTGTCTACATACTCAAAATCGCCTCAATCACTGAAATTTTAACACAACAGCTTGTAGATTGTTGAAAAATAAAGATGTTGGCATCCAAGGGGTCCAAACGAATGAAAAGGAATCATATGCCCTCCCTGCCCCACCAATCAATGTTCCTAAACAAATGCCTCCCCTGCCCCACCAATTAATGTTGGTTGGTCTAATTAAGAGCGCAGAATAAAATGACCTGTTTCAACATTGATGAGGGGAGAGGGGGTTCAGTTTATAAGATATAAAGTGTCCATAATTTTTTGGGGCCCAGATTGTCTGAGCCAAGGAAAAACAGATACATTCATTTCACCCCAGTGTTTGAAGTTTTTACACGGAGCTATCGATTTGAAACAATTCACACCCAGATTTACCTGAAATTTCTATACTTTCGAAAAATTTAAACTTTATTGTTTTTTAATTTTAAAAATCATCAGAATTAATTTAGATTTAGGTAATGGTCACTTTATATTGTTATACGCCTATTCAATCAACAATGATTCCTATAACATTTCCAATGTGAATCCACATTATCTAAATGGTTTAAATTCACTTTCACCGTTTGATTGTTGCTTACACAGGAAGCATACATTCAGTTTGTTAACTTTGTTTGGAATGGACTGGGTTCATTTAAAATTGTCCATATTTTTGAACACGACCATAAAATGGTCCTCGTGTTTCTTGGAAGGAGTTGAGTATAGTATTTCTTATTTGCTACATAATGTTGTATGAACATACACCCCATACTCACACGTAAACACACACACACACACAAACACGCACATGCTCGCGCACGCGAATGCAGTCATATTCATACATACCACACGCACAAACAAACAAACGCACACACCGTGTATTATATATAATCATTCACTTTCAGTAAATAATAATAGGACGAATTCATTTTTATTGGTTGACATATGAGTTCTGAGTGTTTATTTGCCAAAATTCTCCACATTACACTGACGTACAATTAAGCATTGATTATGATGATTTGGATAGGGTTATCATATAAAACATGTAGTAATGCATAGAAACCAATATACGTAGGTTAGAGAGTGTGTGTGGTGTGGTGTGTGTTGCCTGTTATTGCAAAAAAATTGATTTGAATGGGACTCGAACCCACCCTCACCCAGCCGTTTGTGTACATAGACGGTTCAGCCCCTTATATCCGTATTGAAAGAAAACGATAATTAATTTGAAGCAGGCAATTAATATGTATTAATTGAAGATAATTGTGTAATAATTACTTTAGAATTTGGAAATTGAAGAAAAAAATTGCCCCTTGGTTGGAAAAAGCGCAAAACTAAGGAATTGAATGGAAATTCTGCTGGAAAATCCAATATGGCGGCTATGATATGTGCTGTATATAGCCGTTAACAAATCTGGTCAGAAATTAACTAAGTTGAAGCCATGCAATTATTATGTCTTAAATTGAAAGATATTGTAAACCATTAATAATTAGGACTTAAAAAATTGAAGACAAAATTGCCCTTTGGTTTTAAAAAGCAACTTAAAATTATTTGTATTTCATTAAAATCCAATATGGCGGCTATGAACAAATGTCCGGGGTCTAACCCTGTGTCAACGTCGTCAGGTAAGTATTAGCGCGCTAACCATTTGCCACATCATAATAACTTCTTTTTTAAAGTTTTTAAACCACTATGTTACATCGGACTTAACGTGGCATATTGCACGCCCCTCATTCATCGAGTGTGAAGAAGTGATTGTTAATAGCCCAGGACTAGCAGACATTTGTAACACACTCCAAGTACAAAGGTTTGAGCGATTAAATTGTAATGGCAGACTGACAGAACCCTGAACATAAATCTTAGTGCCACAATGTGCTTAGAGAGGGGGCAAGACAGAGTTTGTTACAGGGGGTCAATTTTAAATTGATCCAGTCATGTTGAAAATTATACCATGTTATTTGTCTAACCACAAGGATTCAGGAAAGGTTAGTTTGTACTATCCACAACGTAAATTTAAGATTATAGGCTAAAACAAGCACAAATCAATAAAAGGGTCATTTTTTAATTTTTTAGGTTTTTTCTTTTTTTAATTTTTAAGTTTGCTTCGATTTGGATAAACAATGGTGTGCAAATTATTGGTGGGTCTCATAGGATCAAAATAGGAAGGCCTGGAAGTAATTTTTTTCGGGGGGTTGATTGTTTAATTTTTTTTTTACTAATGATACATTCTTTATGGTTAATAACTTTTCTCACTGCCCTTTTTGTGCCTATTTATGATCATATTGAATGCTATTTTTAAATACTTTACAAACAGGGACGACATTAAAATGTTAACGATGATCTTTCTTAAACATTTGTCTCGATGCATAGTTTTATTCACTGTCCTTATGGAAATCGATATATTTCTTAAATCACCGGAAATCATTTCTTAAAGGTTCCCGACCCTATTCGTCTCAGTTTAGTATTTTTTTCAATACTTTAAGCTGTTTTCCCAAATAGAAGTAACCGCTATCATAATATATAGTCCCAAAATGTGCCATTAGAATTTGGATTGACCTGTCCCTAAATGGACTGTTACATCTTGTTAATTTGAGAGCATGGGGACATTATGGCCTAGCAGAATATCATCCAAATTGGTAGTTATAGGCACTTAAGCTACAAAGTTATGATCAAAAACCTGATAATGTTGAAAACGAAAGTGGTCCAAAACTAGAAAATAAATCCTAATGATCACAACAACAACAAAATCAAAAACAGATAGATCCAACGAAGACTTTTGATGGATCCAAAATTTTAAGAATGAATAAGCACACATTAATGTCACTATGGTCGATGTGCACAGAGTTATCTTTCGTAGATGGCACGCATTAATGAAGTTATCTTTGGCAGACCACACACTGATGAAGTTATCGTCGGTAGAGAGCTGCGTTCCTATTAGTCAATTGGTCGATTGAACATGAGTTATCTTAGTAGATAGCACACTAATTAAGTCTATTTGGTACAAGCAACCTGAATTGGTTATCTCTTTGGCAGAAATTAGACATCCGTATTTTTGCTTTATTATACGGTTGGTAAAAATCATCTTCATTCGATAGCACATTTTTGTATTTGGGTTTAGGTATTTTGCGCGCGAAACGAAACATGTTTCAATACCGGGCTCAGTAAACACCATTGGATTCAACTCCGTATTTCGTAAAGGTGGCTACGGCGGCGCCGCGAAGCATTGGGTTGCAGCCACTGGCAGCGGCGGCGTCGCGAAGCTTCACTTTTTAAAAACGTGGCTGCGGCGCCGCCGCGAGCTTTGGGCTGCGGCCACTGGCAGCGGCGGCGTCGGTGGAAGCTCCCACCCCCCTCACCTTTTTTAAAAACGTGGCTGCGGCTGCGCCTCGAAGCTCAGGGTAACAAAGCCGCTGTCAGGCGGCGTCCGCGAAGCTTCACTTTTAAAAAGGGAGTTATGGAAACTTAATATAACTCTGGCAGTGATAGTAGAAACTCAAATATATTTCCCACCATGTGGCGGGAATTTCCAGATCGCATCACAATTTATCAATAAATATATAACTAAATACAACAATTTGGCTGCATCGCATTTCAAGCTCGGTTTCAGCCAGTGGCCAGCGCGGGCGCCGCCGAAGCCTTACGTTGGTGAATCGGGCGGGGTTTGGGTGTAATTTTGCAGCTCAGGGTTGGCAGCCGCGGCAGCGGCGGCGTCGCTAGAAAAATATTGTACTCGTCTTCGTTCGACTCGTACAATATTTTTGTATCTCGTGCAATATATTCAATAATTAAGTAATAAATACAACAAAGTTAATGGCCTTTTCATCAATTTCAAGCTCGGGTTGTAGCCAGTGGCAGCGGCGGCGCCGCGAAACCTTTACTGTTGGTGAAAGTCGGGTTGGGTGGATTTTGAAGCTCAGGGTTGCAGCCCCTGGCAGCGGCGGCGGTCCAGAATTTTAGAAATAAATAAATAAATAACATAAATAAATAAATAGGATGAAGAAATAAGTAATCAATACACAAGTCATTGCCGGCATGCATCAAATTTCAATCTCGGGTTGTAGCAAGTGGCAGCGGCGGCGCCGCGAAGCCTTACTGTTGGTGAAATCGGGTTTGGTTCTAATTTTGAAGCCA